>KN486419.1:0-39119 GCA_000787095.1 Periophthalmodon schlosseri | reverse complement strand
CCCCCGCCCCCCCCCCAAACCCCAAGCCCCTCCCACAACGTCCCGCTCCCCATTTCACAGAATCAGGCTTCAAAATACTACACTACACTAAGTCCTATACCACTACGCCTGTCCTCCTCAACAGAACGCCTGCCCCTTTGCGTATGCTACATCAAGGAAGCAGAGCAAAACATCGAAAGCAACAGATTGGAGTGATTTTGTCTAACATACTGCACTGGACTTCTGTTGGATCCCTGAATCATCACTGGAAAAGGCGCATCCTTCTCCGTTTCAAGATAAAAGTTTACGACATTAGAGATCTGTATTTACAAATGCATTGTGTTCATGTCAGTGTGGGGCTTGTATAGGAACATCTATGTGCACAGATAGAGCATTTCTTATTCTTAAATATGTCTAGTTAAATTAGAGGTTAGTTGTGTTTTTGTTTTTTACATTCAGCTTTTAACAACAAGGAGTAGAGATGGAAACTAAAACGTGAGATGAATCTTCGAGCAAACCCACTTTTCATTTAAAACATTTAAAGATGAACAAAGTGAAGCTATGGTGCGGTGAGAGTGGCCACCTTGTTTGATACCAGTTCAATAATTTCTTACCAAACATATTAAGCAATACTTTGGCACGCAGCTGTTATCAAATGCCGGGTAAGCCAAGTGCTAGTTCCCGCTACCCAAGCACCTGTGGGCACTGGTCAAAATAACATCTTATACAATCCAAGAAGCAAACATAACTGGCATTATATTGTATAATTTGGTGTCAGTCGACTCAGCAAATACTCAACAAAACCAATTGTACATGTTTTTAATCCAATGGCGCAATACCTGAACTGAACACTAGTAGGAATGCCCTAAAAGTAAGTTGCAGTGGTTCTACACTAAAAGAATTCGCAAAGTAAATAAGAAGTAATGGTTGTTTGGAATCTTTTAGCCTTGTTAGTGCCACTTTAAGCAGTAATTAGCTCATGAGTTAGCTAACTCAAATAGCTTCAATTTGTAAATCTTTAACTGTAGTCCCACTTTCAGTCTTAAAAGATATAATGAGTTGCAAAAGGTTATAAATTCAAAAATGTTCACTCATCAAAGGACGGATAACGCTAATGGATACGTTAAATTAAAATCTAAATAAATATGAACCTCCATTGGGCGCCAGATGGTAAAAGAATGAAGAATAGTGAGGAAAAGTAAGATGGGGGGCGTGAAAAGACGTGGAGGTTTGTTATACATGAAAATCTTTTATCTGAGGTATTCTGTGTTGTAAGTTTTTTTTTTTTTTTTATTCTTTACATTTTTGCACATCAAGAAACACCAAAAATGGAAAACATCAAAGACTGAATGAAAACCGTATAGAATCTACTTGGAGCCATTGGACGTCCTTAAAATGCGCTTAAGGAATAGTGCAACGATCCAAGTTAGAGTTAGATAGGAGGACTGTGGTACTTAGCCTCCCATGCTCCACAGTTTATTTACAATCCTTGCTGTTAATAAAGCACTGAAAAAAGTATTTGGCTGAAAAAAATTTACAGAAGTTGGTAAAAATAATAAAAATAGGGACTCTGAAAGGCCCTTTTAGCAGTTTCTGGACAATTTTTACCAGAAGAGAAACTCCGATTCTGAGTTTGCTTTTATATTTTTTTTTATCAAAACTTCCTGGCTGACTAAACTTGTGCCCAGAGTTTGCGAGCGTGATTGACCTGGATATTGATCGGCGGCGCCCGAGAAAAGTGGATTTATAAATATACCTCTGCTTGTAGTGTAGGCTTCTCCATCAGCGAAAAGGAAACAAAGTGGTAGTCGAAAAGACGTAGAGTCACGCTTCAGTAACATGTATGGTACAGGTTTAACAAGGCATAACATGCAAGAGGTCAGCATTGTGTACAGGATATTTTTGGGTTTCAGTGTCTTGTTATAGGCACCATTTTGAGGACTTTTAACCATCTGAAAGATTTTATATTTTGTTATTATTATTTTGTTTGTTATTAATTAATCGGTATGGAAACGGTCCTAATACTGTAACCCCTGATCAGTATAAAATACACAACAATATGTAGATATATTAGACTTTGTTCTTAATGTAATATTGTATTGCATGAATTCAATTTGGAAACTTGTCTACATAATCAGCGGCCTGTTCGCTTTTTATGTTCCATATTTCAATCATCCGTTTTATATAGTGAATGTCATTTTGATAGGAAATGCCACTTGAAAGTATTAAGCTCCTCAATGATTGATTTGGTCAATACAACTGGGATAGAGCTTAAGGTGTTTTTGGAAAAAGTACTACGTTACAGATCAGTTATGATCAGTAGGTTCCTAAAATCCATTGTTGACAGTGAATGTAAGATACTTGTTTGGTTCAATACAAGAGCAATACCAAAGTAATGAGATCATTTGCACTGTTGTCATTCTAACTTGAGTAAGCAATAATGAGCTATGTTGGCTTCTATTTTTAGTATTGTTACCTAATCGACCAAGCCCCAATGGTAACCAAAATATGCTTTTTCTTGATTATTTTTAAACCTGTTTTGAACAACTCTAAAAGCATGACATACCAAACCCAACCATACAGTACTGAGAACGTGCATCCACTGCAGAAGACCTGATTTACAACCATAGGACTTTGAGCCCACGGCAATGGACCTCTCTCCAAAGAATTTTTATCTCCATTTTTTTTTTCCTGAACACATTAAAACCATCTCTTCTTTTTGCTCTGAAACATCAAAAAACAAACATCTGACACATCATACAAGATGAAAAACCCTGTTAAAATATTGAGTCTCTTTTGAGGAGAGCGATCATAAAATTTTCACCGATGGCTAAAATATTAACCATGTGTCAAACATGCTCAATGTATAGTGTTGTGTTTGCTCCAAGAAATATAGTAAGATAATGAATTCCCATCCCCCTATAACATTAAAGGGCAGCGCCTCTGTGAAAATGAACTGATTTGGAGAAGACCCAGTATGTTTTGGGCAATTTAACCCCCAAGAGGTATAGAAATAAGATGCAAGAGACGTCCAGGAAAAGAGGCACGTCCCCAGGGATCATCGGCGAAGTGTCAACCCCAAGAAAGGCATGCTTCACTGGGCAACAACATGACAGATCTGGGGGTCAAAGGTGGAGGATGAGAAAACGGATGAGGCTTTTTTATACGCGGCGTTTCATCAAAGAAAGTGACAATAAAATAAAAAATAAAACGAGATGAGGCCAGATAAATATACGGTGTGGATTTTGAATGACAAGACAATCAAGAGGTGGTAATGGGAAAGGAATTTGCACAGAAGAAGATGTTTTTAAAGAATTCATATAGTTGTGTTTTTTGTTGAATGTGTGAATTGCATGGACTTGTAAAATAATTTGTTGAAAAGACCTTGACACTAGTTAGCTGCAGAGGTTACACTGTGAATAGCTTTTTAATTGCACGATATTTCAATCAAATCTGAAGACACAAAGAATTGAGTGAGATATTTTGAAAGAATAAATAGTTTGAATTGTTCACATAAGCAATTTTCAAATTGAATTGGCTAGTATGTGTTATTATATGGCTGTATTCTAAAAGGGAAAGGCAGGCATATATCAATATTGGAGCTGTGCGGCATGATTTGAATTGAAAGTAGATTTTTACGCATCAGTTTTAATCTATCAAGAAAATAGTGGTTTGAAATAGCTTTGAATTGGCCCTAACTAGTTTCATATCAATCAGATTTGGTTGTTGTACATTGTATATTGATTTTAATGACCAGGAAAATTTTGATCATTTTCATTTTTCTACATTGCAAAGTATTATATATTCTTAGGAAATGAACACCTCAATATCATTTTTTTTTAGATCTTTCAAAGATCTAAGAAAAAATATTTTTCAAAGAGCAGTGATCTGGATTAGATTTTTAAACTAACTTTGAGATTGCATTGAGACAGGCTACTTTGTGTTGACAGTTCAATAGGTTTAGTAGTAGTTCTATTATATCTTCAAGGGACATTTTTACGACAAGAGGTTCTTGAAATTTTGAGCCAAAAATTGTGGAGGGTATTGAATAAACTCCAATTTGAGGGCCCTAACTTTTGCAGGTAGCAGCAGCCGATTGCGAGACGGGGCCATGTTGGTGTACTTATAGCTGCTTCATGTTACAGGAGAGGTGTGTGTGCCCTTTTGGATCTGCACTTAACTCTGTGCGTTTCTGTCACATCTCCACAAACGGTTTGACATTTACCGTACAGCCATAAAAGCATTAAGCATTAAGAGGTCAAGAAGAACAACAGAGAAATGCAAACCAAGATTATTACTTCAAACTGTGCACATACCATTTACAAATAACACAAAATAGAGGTTGTGGCTTTTGGGAAAATCTAATTGTTCCACTATTTACTCAATTCAGTGTTAGATTTAGTCTATGCTGCCAAATCTGTACTATTTTTGTTGTGACCTTAAAATGGAACTTTTTTCTTATCTTTTAGCTTTAGTGACAGTTAGACCATTTTGACAAATCAACTTAAACTCAACAAAACTCCCTCTGTAACCCAAACCCAAAGTCACATTTCTGTTGCAGGAACTGAAACTGCTGACTTGAACTTGACTGTTAGAGGGTATCAAGACTAGGTTGATGCGAACCTTAACGTTTCTATTTGAAATTTTAAAAGATTGAAAATAAAATTATAAAATTTAAAATGAAATTGTAAAATTCAAAATGCAGTTTTGTCTTTCTAGCCCAAACATATTTACAATTGAACTTTTCAATAATGGTATTCCTTCCTAAATAAGCCTTATAAATGTAAATTGAGTCAGATGGTGTCAGGGGAAATCTGGGAAATGCAGTTATTGCAACATGGTGTAGATGACAATGAAGTATAGAATAAATTTTGATGAGAAAATCTGGCATATTGTTTTGAAGCTTAAGTTAAAGTGATTCTAACTAAATGTTTAAATGATTTGCAGGTTTTAAAATGTCAGTGAATGTATGATTGAAACAAGACTGATGGATGGACAGAAAATGGATTTGAACATGTGTTTTAGCTCAAAAAAATGTCATAAATATTTTTCACAGAGGCAGCGCCGGTGTGTCGCGATGTCAAAACCAAAGCTGCAGCTCCACCAAACACTCCCACCTCTTTCTTCTATAAGAGACGCAGACTCCACTTCATAATTATACACATACTGTATATATACGCCTACACCAGCGAGGCTACCTGACTCCCAACGTCTGAGAAAATATGTGCTAGAGAGAACGAGGATATTACCACTAAAAACCTGGCAACAAAACACCAAAAAACAACCAATATATCATTACAAATCTGGAGAGAAAGTCCTGATTCTTTCTTTGTTGAGTGTATAGGTGTATAATCGGCTGCTTTCAAAATGGTCGGACCTGAGGTATTTCTGACAACCATTTTGCAGCTTGGCGACAGGAGAATGGCAATCGTAATACAGTTCTTTAAAAATGGCGGAATACAGTGTGTTTCAACATGCCGTACAGAGGAGAGAAACCAAGCATGTATCTCCACCCATCTCCGCTAAGTGAGGTTACAATAGTTGCAGTTCAAGATTTTAGTAGATCGCTTTGACAGTCTTTCACTCAATGGGGAGAAGCAAAAAGGTCTAAATCAATCAAATAATAATAAATAGCACATATATAGAGCTATGATATAGACATTTTCTTGCAAGTGGAATGCATTTTCAGACAGTAAGGTATGGTTAACTTATCCACCTGCCCCATCTCCTCTCCTCCTCTTTTACAAGGTGTGGCAAATCAAAAATGTGGAAAAACAAAAGCAACGTAATCCCATATTGCAAATAGGAGTTTTAAGTTACAACTAAAATGTTGTGTAAATAGTGATGGGTGTGGTTGGCCTAGCTTAGTTTCCCCCTGGGATGTAACTAAATCGACCAAAACCCCCAAAAGTTCAGAGTAAAAAGATTGTTTTAAAATTTGATCCATACAAATTCCCAATAGATTGATGTCAATATAATACGTTGCTTTTTCTATACATTTTTGTTTTACCTGAAAAGAAGGTAGGCAAGCAAATATTAGTCAGTCAGATACTTGAAGCCTCTCAAAAGGGAGGCTCAACAAAGCAAAAAGTTAAAGAGAAAAGAGTTGTAGACTATATTCCCAGAGTATCGCCTATCCCTCCTGTTTAAGGGATATATGCATGAACGAGGCACGGACTGGAGTCACTAGGTCTGAGACTGAGGTATAGAATGTCAAGATATAATGTATATTTAAATATATAATATATATTATTTGTGTTATAAATCTAGTACAGGTAGATAATATGCGCTGTTTTCTGACTGACTAATATTGCAGCCCATCCTGAGACATACAAGTACTGAAGGCTTCAAATAAAAAATGTCCAAAAGAACAGTCTGAAAATTGTGATCAGTGAGAGATACATTCAGAACAGCGTTAAAAGCATGTGCTGTGATATCATGAGGTTAGCATGGTTGCTGTTAGCAGGAGGAGGACTTTGGACAGGGGGAGCGTTAACCACAAACAATCAACGTCAAATCATATGGAAATGGCATGCACCGCGCACACACCTGGCTGAAGGGGGAACTGTGTTAAAAACAAAAGAAAAAAAAGATAATTTTGTTCAGGAAAAGAAGACAGAGAAGTGTTTTCAAAAAGCGTTTGGTCCGAGCCCTCTTAGGGTGACCAGCTAAGTGCTGTTTAGTCGTGTGCATTAAGTGCCAATTAGTATTTATTTTTAAAAGCACCGATTCATGCTTTAGTTTCATTTCATGATTATTCAATATTAGGGCTAAGATTAGATCATTATTAGCAGCTAAAGTTGGCTGTTTGGAAGTGCTGCGTGATCCTGTTTTCACTATCAGATCATTGTCCATCGCTGGGTCCAACTCCTCTCTTTAGACACTTCAATGCTCAGCATTAATAAGTGTTGGACGCATTTCATGCTTAAGACGCCATTGTTTTGGACTTTGGCTCTTTCTTCAGAGAGTTCCCATTGGAAAAGCATTTGGCCAATTGAACCAATGGAACCCACAGGGGATTGTATGGTAACATTAGTGATTATTCAAACTTTCAGATTGGTCAAAAGAGGATTACAGTCTTTTGGATCAAGCCCATTTCAGCCAACAATTAAGTGGTGCATGCCATTTAAAGAAAAAGAAAATCAAATAAATAAAAATGTACAATACATTTCAATAGGAGTGATTCATGGTCATTTCTACAGAGGTACATATCTCACAGACTGGGTGAGCACCAGGCAGTGTTTGAACGAAGAGCAACATTACGACCACAAACTAAAGCTCTCCTCTGAGCCGACGGAGGGAAGACAGCGAGATCAGACCAAGACTCGCCCACGTGTTTCTGTCCCAAATCAAGAGGAAGTTTCAGTCGATCTGCAATTCTTTGAAAGTCCACTAAAGCTTTGTTTCTTTTTCACATAGAGCTACACTACCTGTACAACCCCAAACTCTTCTGCAAAGTGCTATTGTTAACATTTAGCGTCATTATCTTGAATTGTGTAGACTTTTCAGTAGTTTGTGTATTTAGCGCTGCAGTTTTAGCGTTAGCCGCAGCTTTGTTTGTTTGTTATATCCTGTGTCAGCCAGTGTCTCAGTTTTGACCCTGAGTTTAAGAGAGGAGAAAACTTGGCTTGTACGCCTTCAGTCATTATAATAATTCATAATATATTAACCTGACTATGCCCCACCTCTAATTAGCCCTCCCTCCCCAACGCATCACCCACCCACCTCCCGGAACTGTACCCGAACTGTTCACAACCCAATCCCTCAAAACATTTAAACCAAGTGGCTTTTCCTGTAATGTGGACCTTGCATTGCCTACATAATTAGACTCCATAGGTGTAAACTAATAATTTAGTAGACTACACTATTTTGTTGAAAAATTTTTCTTCGTCTTTTCTTTATAGAAATCTCTATAATTATACCCAATCTTGTATTTGTTACAGTTCTGGCATCATTATTAAGTAAAAGAATTGTTTTGTTTTTTTCATAAAATTGTATGTGAATTTCTGTATTGTTTGCAAGCAAGAAAGTTCAGCCATTATCTAATGTTTTTACTGTCTAGTTTGATTTTTCTTTTTGGTTAATTGTTGATGGATGATGTAGATTTGCAATTAAATTATGCTAAAAACACTAGCATTTACGAATAACTGGAAATGCCGCGTGGATTAATATACATTTTGGGAGATCGGCTTGCTTCAAATGCACATATTGTTGTAAACTGCCTGAACAACTGTCTTAGAGGGAGAGGAGTTATAAACCACCTTAGTTTGATTAGAAAAAGAAAAAAACATCATCTGCAGTGTGTTGTTGTTAGCTAAAGATAAACATCTCGTTAGTTTTAGGGCTAGCTGAAGCTAAGCTAGGACCTAATGTACTGATAGCAGCAGAGTTTCACAGTCTGATCCCAGAAGGCTTGAATACATCCCACGCAGCGAACTAAAGGCGGCTCCGCATTCGAGGATCAGCCGTGAGACCAATATGGAGGTCTGAGGTAGCATTCCACCTTAAAAGGTCACCCACTATGCTGTCTTTGCACTTTTCTTTATGACATGAAGTGCATTTGAGTGGTGTTAAATGTCATGGGGGTATTATAAGATTTTGATGACTTGATTTGACTATTTCATTTTGGTAATTTTGCCTATGTATTGAGCAAGCAAATATACAGCCTACAAAAGGATAGAAAGCCAACAAAATAGCATCGTTACCTTTAAATATACGGTGATCTACAATTATTATTTTTGTTGAACTAATGCAGATACAAGGAGAATTTGCTTAAGTAAAAATTTTGAATATGTGATACTCCACAACAACTAGGTTCAATAATTATGGAAGAATCAATAGTAATAACTGTGGGTAAGGTAATTGAAAATGCATATATACAAAGTCTGTATTCGGAAGTAAGTGGCCATTTTGATAGCTTTATTTTTGATGACATATTGTAAAAATATGGCTTACGTGAATAAAATATGAGAAACAGAATAGTAGGTGACCCTCCGAACAATGCCGATGCGTAGTTGGACCGCTCCCCAAATGATCCCTTGGCTAAAAGAGCGTCTAAGTACAAATCGGCGAACTAGGAGGAAGTGTGCACCCCAAACCCATTGCAGTGTAGTGACTAGGGCTTCGGAGACAGACCAATATAAGTGCATGATGCAATAGGGCAACGATGCCGAGGTAACCTGGTCTGCGAGACCCAAAGTGTAGTGCAAAAGAAAGCAAAACAAATCCAAAAACTGAGAAGATCAAGAAGGAAAATAGTCGTAGAGAAAAACAAGAAGTAGTCAGTAGTATCTATACGAAACTCACATACATGCATCCCTGAATGTGTGACGTTTCTCATTCAAAAAGGACGGGTCAATGTTGCTTTCGTCCACACAAAGATTTAGCAGAATATCTTTAAGGAGGAAAAAAAAGCTTTGCAATTAAAGCATCATGGCTACCTGGTAATAGAAGATGGGTTTTCTCATTCACAACCCTGGTGAGAAATACAGGAGATGGTTCACTTACCAATTGTCTGCTAGTTTCCCAGCAGAAAGAGTAGGAAAGATTTAGGGGTGCTTAGAGAAGTTTTTTTAAGGATAGAGTTATAATCCCAAATTCCCCCCCTAAATTGGATTGGTCCAAAGCCCAAACTGCATCTAATAAGCAGCATCAGTTCAAGTGTATCAAGTTCGTTAAGAAGGGGTCAGTTTTTGGGCAAGGGGGATTATCAGCATGCGTAAAGATTCTCATAATTGTCATGTAACTCATGTCTTTAGCTGCATTTGTTAAGCCCATTCAAATGAAAGCCCAACAAACGCTCAAAGTGTTTCTTCACCACAGTTAAAAACCATCCGATTAGTCTCCAATGGGTTAGATTTGAAACATCCTCCTCTCTTTTATAATCCCTGCATTTGTGCTCACCCAGATACTGCAAAGGAAATTGGCACAAATAAAGCCCCATCCATTTAAAATTATTCTGACTGAGGTTTACATGTGTTTAAGTCATTTTTTTAGTCGATTGGTTTGAAACTGTCTTCCATCTCCATCTTGACATTGTCCTTGAGCTCCACGGAGGCCATAGATGGGGGGACTTCCTCACGAGGTGTAGCCAGCGGCGTGTTCTCCGATTCGGGATTCGCGAAGCCATCTCCTCCCCCCTCCATCTTCATCATCAGCTTCAGCTTCTTCTTTGGGGGGTTCTTGAGTGTTCCCATGCGCTCTTTCACCTTGTACTCTAGGGTACTATGTGGGATCCCGTACATGTTTTGGGCCTTGGATACGCTCATTTTGCCACTCATAACCACCGCGATCGCTTCCTCCAGGATTTCGCTGTTGTATTGGCGATACCTTCCGCGCTTCTTCCGGGGTTGTTTTGAATTCGGGTCCCCTTCCACGTCGGATGTCGAGTAGGCAGGACCGGATGCATTGTGATCCAAATCAGCGGTCCAATAGTCTGCCGCCCCATCCAGGAGACTCCCCAGGCTTCGGCGATTCTGCTTGGGTAAGATGGCTCGCAGCTTTCGGCTTAGGCTGTTGTCTCCATGACCCCCTGCTCCTCCAACCCCCAACGATCCATATCCGTACAGCTCCGAAGCGTGCGAATCCCAGGATAAATCCATACCACGAACTTGGGGAATCTTCAAATCAACCGGCGGGGAGTGGCCTTGCTCGCGCTTACTTTCTCCGTGATGGCTTTTGGACAGCTGATTGTGGTGGTGCGAGTGGAGGGCGCTCTTGTAGTATGCCCCCTGGTGGTGATGGTGGTGGTGATTTTGATTCTGTTGGTGATGGTGGTGGTTTTCCAAAAAGCTTGGCAAATCCTTGAGATCGCTGAGACTCAGAACGCCGCTCGCTTGCTTCAATTTCATCAGACTCTCCAGATGGGCCTTGCTCCCCCAATAGGAGCCCTTAGCACCCAGAAGAGATGAGGGTTGGTTGGAGTGATTGAGCAGCGCTGCGGACTCAAGGTTGGAGAGGGAGAGGGCAGAGGGCTGGTTGAGGAGGCAGTGCTTTTGATTGAGGAGCTCTTCTCTGATGCGCAGCGAGCGGGCGAGAGGCGGAGGTTTGAACGAGTGGTGGTGGTTGTTGGTGTTGTTGTTGGGGGCGAAGGGGTCGTGAAGGCTCCGTGGCAACAGCCCGTCCTCCTCCTCCACATCCTCCACTTTCAGAGAGCGACTGAAAAAAAAACAAAACAAGAAAAGATTAGTTTGCAACAATATGGCTTTTGGTCAGCAGTCTTAATGTTTATACCAATAATAATTAGTCTGGTTTGTTTTAGTACTTAAAATATTTTACACTTCTTTTTAAAGGTACAATATGTAACTTTCTGGAGGTTGCAGGTCATCTGCATGATTCTATGGAAATAGAAAGTTAAAACCATAATTTGGAACATTCTCCATGGAGGTAAATATGTTTTATGCCATACTGTGGAATATTATAGCCAAAGGAACAACATTTCCATGTAAACAAGCAGGAGGAGGACAGGAAGGAAGTTTTCCAATGCAATAAACACAACAAAATTGGCAAAACATGCTTTTATTTTAGTCACGTTTTGGCTAAAAGTTACATACTGTGGCTTTAAAGATGCATATGTAACTCGTCTAGTGAGGGGTCCACAACCTGCTTGGCGTAGAATGTTCCACAGTATGTCATTAAACGTGTCTATCTTGCATTTATTCAATTACAGGTGTTATAGACAGTTATCCATTTGCTTGTTTCCTGTGAATGTTGTTCATTCTGGTTGTTTGATTTTTTTTTAACTCTTTTTGTTAAATCAATAATTTTGTGAAGGCGACTGCTGTTGTGTAGTAAATGCTACAAAAATTTGAAAAATGAATTGAAATCAGTGGCTTGTCTATTTCATTTATTTGGTTGTGTTTCATGGGCAGAAAAGAAAAGTTAAACTGGTGTACTCTGCTTGTGTACAAATCACTTCATGGCCTAGCACCAAAGTACATTTCTGACATGACATTTTTCTTGTATTCTTGCATTTTATTGTTTTTGTATAGACCTATTTAGAATGCTAGCTTTTATGGGAATGCTTTATCTTTTACTGATCTTGTGACTGACGCAATTCAGGATTAGCATGTAATGTTGTCTCCAGGCAACTCAATCCTTAATGAATCTAATCTAATGTTAGTTCCATATAAACCATCTCGCACTCTGAGGACCTCAGGGACCGGCCTCCTGCTGGTGCCCAGAGTCAGGACTAAACATGGGGAATCAGCGTTTCAGTTTTATACAGCTAAAACCTGAAACAGTCTTCATGAAGATGTGAAACAGGCCACTACTCTGACAAAGTTTAAATCCAGGCTCAAAACAGTTCTGTTTAGCTGTGCATATGACTGAAAGGTTTTTATTTTTATGATAATTTTATTATGATTATTTATGTTCTTATTTGTTTGCACTGCGATTTTAATGTATTTCTTGAAGGACTTTAGATTACTTTAAGTACAGTTTACGCAATACAAATAAACTTGTCTGGCCTTACTTTAAAAAGACGGTGCTGTCTCTAGTAGTTTATAATTAATCAAATGTAAATGTCACTGTACTTATAATTTTAGAATAATTATTTATGTTTTTATTTGTTTGTATTCTGATATTAATGCCTCCATCTTTTTCTATAGAACAATTTGAAATACTTTGAGTGCAAATTGTGCTCTATAAAGAAACCTGCCTTTCCTTCTCACAGATACGATCGAATGTACTTATACTTACTTTAATTATATTCCAACACTATATGCCAACATCTGAACAGAAACATAATTTACAACTAGGTCTATTCACATGGGTCACATGCTGTATTCATTTACTAGTTAGTCTTTCTTTTGCATTATACGTTTAATACAATGTAGTGAAACCTTGGTATCTAGGCAACCAAATTAGCCTTGATCATTTATAAATCACCAGTGTTCATGATTCTTCTTGTTGTTCTGCATTGTAATAAAAACGTAGTAGTTCAGAGATTCCCAAGGCACTGCTTGACAAAACACACAGTATATTAACAAAATGTAAATGTTTTAAAAAGTTTGTAAGGTCTGATGTGTCAGGAGGCTAAATCACTTTCAGTAACAAGGAACTATTTAAACAGTTTAATTTTGAGCAAAGGGTTTAAAATAAAGACTTTCATAGAAATGAAATGAATGAGGTGGGCAGTTTTTCTAAATAGTGATAATACTCGATAATACTGTGCATACTGTTGTTAACAGATGCAAAAATCTGAATATTGAGAATAAATGTTATAATGAGCTGATAATATGATACTAGAACCTAATACATTTTAAGATGTTTTAACTATGTTTTAACACTACTCTGTTGGATTGACAAAATATCGTTGGAGTTCACAATTTAAATACCTTCAGGAGAACTGAAAACAAACTGATATAACAATAGTAGCTCAGTTGGCAGAGCGCTTTGTCCACTGATCCGAAGGTTGGTGTTGTCATTGTGTCCTTAACCCACCTTGCCCCCAGTGTACACTGGTGTGTGAATGTGTGTGTGAATGGGTGAGTGGTTCCTTGATGTAAAGGTGGAAAAGCGCTGTATAAAAATGTGACCATTACGAGAATCCCATTTCAGAATGTGTTTTTATTTAAACTACAGGGTTAGCCATTTTTTATGCAGAATTATGGTACTATTTGCAAATTGAAAATAGCAATTGCGATTTCAGTTCCGATTAATCTTGCAGCCCTAATACTGATACTGTCAGCCGTGTATTCAGGAAAGGATACGATTTAGGATTGTATCTGAGCATTAAAATTAAATGACAACAAAACAATAATTTGTGTGGTTTACAGGATAGATTAGAATAAAACCATTCTGGCAGACATCTTTATTGAAACATCTGCACTTCGTGAATAGTTCATTTGTCTGATGAGGCCAGAGTCTGAGTCCTGAGGTAAACAGTGAACAGAGGCGATCAATAATTCACCTAGAGCAGCTCAGAGCCACAGCTGAAGGACGGAGACATGGAGGCAACAGAAACAGTTTTACGTTTAAACCTCTCATAGAAGCATGCGTTAAAAGAGCCATGTTATGCAAATGAAACTTTTATGAGCTTTTATTCATTTTACACAACATTAGCTTACTCAAAGCTGTATTTTGTTTTGTGCATTTGAGGCTTGAATACATGTTTACATGGAAACCAGAAATCTGCTCATTATCTGATTATTGCAATGTCATGTAAACAGTATACCTCTCTTCTGGTGAGGGGTCTGCCACCTGCTTGTGACTGTTTGGCTTATGTTCCACAGAATGTCATTAAAAGTGTCTATCTTGCATTTATTTAATTACAGATGTTACAGTTATAGACAGCTATCCATTTGCTTGTTTCCTATGAATATTGTTTAATCTGCTTGTCTTTTAATGGCCAATAACCCTTTCTTTGTTTGATTTTTTTGCAAGTTTGAATAATCCTGCACTGTTCTGCATTTGAAGCTTGAATGCTCAGAAATTTTTTCCTGTAATTTTCCTTGTAAGCAGCCATATTTGTTTTAATGTAGAAGATGCGTGTCCCTGATTGGCTAACCCATCTGTCAATCACACCCATTTGAAAATGTGGAGATTCACCAGTGAATCACTATCTCTAAGCACATGGCATGTTCGTCTGTTTATAGCTCACATAACAATTTGCTAAAACAAACATAACAAAGCAGATTTTTATTGTACTATGGCATGTTGTAGGGCAAGTCATTGTTAGAAATTATTAGGTTTTACATATTTTTTGATATGTCATAATGAAGACAGAATGATCAATACAAAAATGTGTAACCCCACATCACAAAATCTGAAAAGCACCTATAGACTTAAATGCCATTTTATTCAACAATTGGTCGGTTTCAATTATTTTATTTAGTTAATTGTAGCAGCAGCCCTGGATGCTATTTATTATTTAACAGAAGGCATTTTCACTTTGGTGTTTTCATTCGAGACCTATACAAATGAAACACCATTTGAATTGGACACAGTAACCACCTGAGAATGTACCGGGCTTATACACTTCACAGAGCCTATAGTCCTCACCTGTAACTATAGCAACTGAAGCTTTTAGAGAGTGCTCACTTTAATGACAGAAAATCGCTTGTCTTTGAAAACTTGTTCGGGAATGGCATTTTTTTTTTCAAGTAATGGGCTCCTTTACAGTTACAGTGAATTTCTTGATAGATACAAAATTCCACTTTCCCCACGTGAAGATTGCATACTTTTTATATACACTGTATAAAAACCCGGACTTTGTAGCTCCTTTCTCAGTGCTCCGTTTGGGCAAAATCAAATTTAAACTGATTCATATCTGGTCTTTGCCAAAAAATACTTTCTAACAAACAAAATCAAGAAGATCTCATTGAATTTTTTCCCCAGATTTTATCCAGTAAGCCAATCCTTAGCAAGTTGTTCTGGAAAGATGTAGACATCTTTATCTCCACGCATGTTACAAAGACATTGTTTTTGGTTTTCAAATACAAAAAATGTCCAACAATTGTATTTATGTCACCAATCTCATCATTTTTCTAAATACCACATCCATAAAACTAAGCAGACAATTCTAATCCCACCTTTGCTTTCTTAAAACTGAATTTGAGGTATCTTGAAACTATTCAATCCTCTAGCCATAAAAAAGCAGATAAAACTTGAACTACTTGTGCCAGGTTCAACCTCATTTAATGTCCCTCAATGAAATGTATACAGTAGCCATAACCAAATGTTCCTATTTATTCATCTGTTTTAAAATGGTGTCATATTTGTATCTGTGTAATGTCATTGTTATGTCTCAGTCAAACCCCACTATGCAATTTTTATGTTTTTGTCAAACCCCACTACACTGTGCACTAGGGTTGTCAAAATTATCGAAAATCAGATATTAATCGATACTAAACCTAGTATTGAAACTAGATACTCACTTGAGCAGGTATTGATACTAAAAAAGTCATATTCACAGGACAGAATTGAACCTTTCCTGAATATCTTTAGAATGATCTTGAGCTGTATCAGAACAAGTATAAGACACATAGACTAGTACACGCCCATGGACCAATATGGAACCTACCTGGACGACTGAGGAATTACACAGATATTATGAGATTGCCACATGATAATATGAAAAAGTACTATGATTTGATTTTGAAAATCACATTCTATTGTCTAAAGAAAGAGGATTTTTATTATCATCGTGGTATCAGAACGAGTTTGAAATGCACACTATTGTGCACAAAAAGAAAAAAAAAATAGCTTGTCAACTCAGCACATGACACGCTGGCAGAGGGGAGGGGGAGAGGCTGGGGGACTTATCCGAGGTGGGGAGTCCGCTGTGGGGGCTCTGAGACAGATTATCCCAGTGGGCGGTCGGGAGCTGGGCGAAAACAATACAGGGTTAACGAGAGCAGAGCCAGGCTAACGGAGAGCGCTATGCTAGGTTATGTTAGGGACACTACAGACAGGGAGACCGAGAGTTAGCGGGGGGGGGGGGGACAGAGAAAGGCAGTACTGTACAGTAGTGTACTGCCCAAGGACACAACAACAGTATACAATACCAGCGGTGGGGATTTAACAGCACACCTTTGGGTCATAAGTTAATGCCTCTATCAAATGGGATATCACATAATGCCTTGTAATTGTCCCTAATTTATTCCCATAGATGTTCTATAGTACAACACTTAAGTCTTCCACAAATTGCTGTGTATCAGATGACCACAACGTTCTATATTTTTGTTCTAGAGAAGACACTGACAGAATTGATCAGGTTCAACATTTGTGCATTTACCTTTTATTTCATGACAAAGTATAATGTAATCAATTGGAAAAACTGTCTCTTGACATCATCACATTCTAGGATCTGAAAACCACCAAAAAACAAAGAACATGCCTGCCTGAATCTATTGTTCTGCCGTGCATTGTGGGAATTTGAGTTTTTTACCTGTGTCTCACCTCCACAAACACTCGGGGCTATATTGAGAATTCAGCGGCTGACTTGGGGCTCCTGAGGACGGGCTGGGGCCTCCGCCTGAGGGTCTGTGAGGCCCTGGGCGTCTCTAATGATCCACTCATACAATATTAAGCACTGAGGGAGGGGGGAGGAGTCCCCAAACAGATGCAGGATCTGGGCTATACAAGGACTTTTACTAACACTGCAGCAGCAGCTCAACAAGTTAATATCACACCATTATGATCAAGAGACTGAATAAACAAAGATAATTCCTACCTGCAGAATTCGTATGTGTTTAAATATGTCTTTTCACTCTGCTCCTCCTATCTGTTTTAGGGTGATGTTAAATTAGCACTGTTGCCTTAACAATTGACAATTTAAAATGAATACAGTATATATGTTTTGGTGAAAAGTATAAAATGGTGCCTACACAGGAAGCTGAAAAACTCCTGAGATCTGGAATATTACCTGGTAGCAATCAAGTGGAAGAGAGTGTTAGTGTACAACTGTCTGTCTTAATCAAACATAGCAAACTAGGGTTGTCAAAAAAAAAAAAATCTAATCGATACTAAAACAAGAGTCATTTGAATAAGTATCAATCCTGAAAAAACAAATCACATAAATAGGACAATACTAAAAATTTCCAAACAGCCATGACTTATCTATTTTAGATAAGACAAGCAGGTAATGTCATCAGGCTAAGTTACAGGTCAGATTTGTGGAGAAGCAAGCCTGCTCACAGCAAAAATAAATGTTTTTTTTCCCAGTACTTTTGAGTGGTAAAAACATAAAAAAAGAGAAGTCTAATGTCATACTGTGGAACCAGACAAAGCAATAATATCGCCATAGAAACGGTTCATTCACATTGTCTAATAGATTATCATCCCTGTATAAGTGGCTTTATGAAATCAAACTGAATGATGATAAGTAGGGAGTTGTAACGTGTAATTTTAGTGTGTGTGCACCTGCCCAGGGACTGTAGATGGAAAGTAGCAGTAGCTAAATCTGGTACAGATCATGTTTTCTTTTGTAAGATTAATGAATTTGTACATAAAGAATAAACTAAACTAAAATTAAAGTTAACAGTAAATATACTCATTTAGGATTTGGAGTATAAATACATTGAAATTACTTAAATAGCTTCTAAAATGGTTACTGTCAGATGGCAGATTTGTTGACCTGGTTTACGGTGTATTTGTGTAAATACTATCCACATGAACTGGTACACAGATCAATGTCTTCTCTGTCAGTATAAATAGTAGGGGTGTGAATCTTTAAGTCCCTGGATCCCTCGATTCGATTCAGTTTTGATTATTGGGGTCTGTGGAGTTTGTGGACCCAATCCATAACAAATAATAACGTTTTGAATATTCTTATGCTTGTGACCTATATAATAATGAATATCAACTAACCAAATATTATTACCATCCCTTGTGTTTGTAGTTTATATATATCAGGTGTGATTAGTGCTGGTTGTTGTCCCTCTGACGCAGGCTCAGGTCTAAAGATCCCAACACGACCGGAGGAGGGAACATGGCGTCGATAACTGATCCGGATACTGCAGCTTCATCGATACAAGACACTCAAGTAACACAGTCAGAGGTTTGGACTGAATTTACTGCAGATGGATTCTAAAGGGCTTTTGGCTTTGGTTTCAGAAGACTTCAACTTTCAGTAATGGTAAATAATTATTTATTTAGAGATTTTTGTTGTAAAATAAATTATCAGATTCAACATTAGTGGGTTTTTCTTTGAGGATATTTGTTATAATGTAATTAGGAGAACTGATTCTTGTCCCCCATCTGGGAGTATCACATTATCAAATTATAGACTAAAGCCAGTAGGTTCATATAATGTTATAAGTACACAATTAGATTCACCAATCCAGCTTTTTCAATTTCAATATCGATACTTTGGCTTTCAATATTTGCCAATAGCCGACACCAGTGCAGAGACTGAAAGTAGATGTTATAATAAATATGTTATTTATTCTTCATATAACGATGGGATGGGATAGCATTTAAATATTTTTATGTAGAAATTAACCTTTATATCTATATAGGTAGATTGTGTTAAAATCCAAATTATTTGCATTGGATCAACATTAATACACTGACCTAAACAGTACTGTTCCTCCCTATAACATTCTTAAAATGTGTAGTTTAAAAGTGAGTTGTATAGCTAGTAATGCTATGGTAGACTGCTGTTAAAAATTACAATATTCATATCATATGGTTATTATCTCTATTATTCGACCTATGCAGATGAAACAAAAAATATTTTTAGCTCTATATAGGAAAAAGGTCATTTTGATTCAAGGTAAAATCTGTAGGCATTTTTCAACTTCAACATATCTTACACTGAGCCCACTACCTGAATAAAAAGAGCAGTTATTTTTACTTTACCATTTAATCAAACTTGTAAATATTTCCAGGTTTTATTGATGTTCTGTCTTGAATACTGAATGTACTGCTCCAGCCGCAGCCAACAGACCCTGGGTATATCTATGTATTGATCTCACAAGTTATTCGTTTGAGAGCTAAGGTGGGAGGAGTCATTGTAGCTTCAGGACAGAGCCAGGCGATCGAATTTACTGCAACGTCTTAGTAAAACACGCACCAAAATAAAAAAATAAAAAATAAAAATACCGCAACTGACCTCCCGCTACTCAGTCAATCAAACTGCACTGAATTCTGCAAGGACGCATCAATAAGGAGACGAGACAAGGAAGGAAGGAGGGAAAGATGCATGCAAGGGAGGATTTGAGGAGGTGAAGTGTATGACATAACTATTGGTTTTCAGTACTTTTCCTTTAGAAACCAAAGCTATTTTAGATCTTTGAATCCCACTGGAAGCAGAGCCGATATAATATTGATAGAAGCTGTGGAGTCTTCAATATATGTTTGATTTTTATATATCTTTAGAATATTATATAAGACATATATGGGTGTGATGGTAAAAGTAAAATTATATTCAGATTGCAGGGGTCTATACCAGCAAATACAGAGCCTGGACTTATTGGCAACCCCAGATAGACAACAATTCACTCTCCCATTCATTCATTATGGAACATTTAAAGGTGCACTATGTAACTTTTCTGGTGGGACTTATGCTGGTCCATTTAAATTGCTTTGCTTTGTCTGAAATGTTCCACAGTATGACATTTAATTAGATCTCTCGCGTGTATTCAATTACAGGCATTCTTACAGTGAGTGGGGTCGCATCTCCTTAGATCACCTATAACTTGGGCTTGGGGTGTCATCTGTCTCCATGGAGATAGATCAGTTTAATGTAATGCTGTGGAGCTTCCCGGACAAAGCAAAAACATCATAGAGATAAGTTACAAGTTACAGCTAGTTACATAGAGCACCTTTAATAATCATTCATAATAGTGCTTTATTTTGCTGAATTAAGCTTTATAAAACCATGGCTACCAATCTGTGCCATGGCCTCTCCAAACGCCCACCCACTTTCACACAAGGCGGGTAAGGTGTATTGCCCAGTTGGACACCCAGATAACTAGATACTTAATTAAGCAGGTAGCGATAATGAAAATTGGACAAAATCTGACCTTTCCTGAATCATTTTAGAATGGTCTTGGTCTTTATCAGAACCAGTGTGAGAGCGGTGTATAATATTAAGGAAACTACTATTATTTTGTGTAGAAAATTTAATTATAGTGTATCACAAGAAATGCTTTTACTGCCATTGTGAAGTATGTAGTATGCAGCCATTCCCTGAGTATTGAAATTGTAACTTTAATATTGCAACAGCCCTCTTTTGTTTGTACGTTATGGCCATTCAAATGCTGCTCTAATTGACTGCAACCAGAGTCAATTTCTTGGTATACAACTAAGCAGATACCTGGTATCATGTAAATCATGTTGTGTGTGTAATTCTTACCCTTTGAGCACAGGCACAGGGGCAGGGCTGACCCCGGAGTAGGGCCGACTGCTCCCCGTGCTCTGGGTCTTCTTAGTGGAGAGATCCAGGACGCCATCTAAGTGAACAGACACAAAACAACATGTCAGACTTATAGGAAGATTATTGTAGATGAGATTATTGGTGTGTTTACATGTACATCACAAATCTGATCATATGAAACATCAGGAGACACATTCACATTCATTCAAATTCAGATATTTGGTGTGCAAACATTACTATTGTGTCAGTGTCGTTTTCTTCAAATTACTTTTTATTTTCATCTTACAGACCAGTTTGTTTGTTTACCTTGACATGCTTCAACTACATGTATCTGCAATCATCATCAGAAGAGCCACATGATGTTGCTGTGACGTGTCTTGCCGGCTGATTTACACAGTCTACAGTCTTCAGTCTTCCTTTTGGAGGAGGAAGAATGACAGCGCCATCTATAGTCCGACTTCTTCGGAACAGTATCCCAAGTGTGTGAAAGAAACAACCTCCCCTCGTCTCGGTTTAGTGTATTATGGGCTTGTTTCCGGATTTCTATTGGCTCTTTTATCCAGCGATGTTGTTTACTGTCCTCTGTCCCAATCCATAATGTGGTTCTCCCTTTTGCAGTGGTCTGAGGTGACAGAATTTATTTGTTCTTGTTGTGTGTAGTTCCTGATGTTTCTTTTTTTGCAGTTTGCAGAACTATGTTCTTTCTTTCGAGTGGTGAGTGCCCTATTTCGTGTATAACATTACATTTGTTATTCGAGTTTATTTTACCTGCTGTCGTCCGTGATGATGACTACAGATACAAGCTGAAACATGTCAAGGTAAATAAACTAACTGGTCTTTTAGGTCACAACAAAAAGTATTTGAAGAAAAGAAAACCAATTGAACCTGATTCTGCAAAAGGTTTAAATTTCACACTTGCTAGTATATTTTTTAAGTTTGGTAATATCCATGATTTACAACAGATTAAGGATAGAATTGAGTGTCAAATCATTGCATTTTATAAATTATATTTCATTTAATAAGTAGAGATACATTTAGTTATATTTAAAGGCATATATTTAATCATATTACTAGCCACAGCTGTAGCCATAGTAGTATTTACTCTCATTTACTCTCACTATAAATTATTTTTTCCCACAGGCTTAAGATGAACTCTTTTCCGGCTTTAGCTTTATAATTCCTGAAGTCTGTATATAGTCTTAATGACCACATAACATCCTCGTTTACACTGAAATTGAGAATATACAGATTTTCAGAGCTTTTTAGAGCACTTTCTACCCTAAAGTCCAGCGAGAGTGCGAATGTACAGAGTATTTAAATTAATGGCGTAGTATGTGTTTTACCGGTGTAATCCCTCAAGTGCAGTTGACCTTTTGACCCTCTTACCAAAGCTGTGGTCCTATATACTGACCCAGGGCTTACTAATCTTTAAGGCTTTTTGTTGTTTAATCGGACCAAAAGCAAACACGAGGTGATGATAAAATGGAGGAAAAAAACTGCTTAACACTGACAGAACAAATCCGGAGGCAGTCCCATGTGCATTCAACCGTCACGTGTTCCAAATAAGGGCAAAGATCACAGCAATAAATGCTACAAAAACAGTGCAGGGGTAGTACTCAAACAAATGGCCTCTCTATGGAAGGACATACTGTTCTTCTTTTTGATGTAATAAAAAAAAATTAAAATTATCTTCGAAACTTATGACAAATAAATATGTGTGTGTGTAATGTTGTGGTAGAGAGCATTAGCAGATTCAAGCCATTTCACTACTTTAAAAACCAGCAATACTTGCATCTTACATTTTTATTGGGTTCGGGTCTAATAATAGTATAGGAGGGACAGCTTAGAAAAAATATCAGCGCCAAATACCTGGGAATTTTTTAATATCAGACAATACAATATATACAAAAATACCACTATATCACCGATACCGATATTACCACCGATATATTGTCCATCCCTAACTACTACTTTTATTAGGCTACTTCAGATATGCCTACCCCACTACATTTCTTGCCATTACTAGCATTTGTGTAGTAGCCTCTCCTTATGTTTGAGAATGTGGTTTCTATCCATCACAGTTGGTTACAAAATGCCATTTGATGATAAAATGATTTTCTCTCAACAATCTTCACGTTTGATCAAAATCCACTGAGTCGCAGAATGTTTTTAATGACTATGATAAAAATGTCCCAATGTAGCGAGTGGTGGCTAACGAGGTCTGGGCCAAAGCTAATGAAGGAGCTAATTAGCATCTCTGCGTCTTTAAGCTAGGTTTAATGTAACGTGTCCAGATCGGAAACTCCCTTCTCGCGCTATCAAAAGCTCACACCGTTCTCTATGGAGATTTATGCAGCAAAAGGTGGAATACATTTTAATGAGTCCAAAACATGCGTAAAAAACATATGGAGGATAGTTAGCTTCTCAACCTTTGGCTTTCCCTGCGCTGCTGTTTTTAAATATAAAGTCTGATGCCATTAGTCAAATTTGGTATTATCTCTGGTGTCAACATGTAGCAAGTAAAGGGACACATTTGTAATTTAATTGGAAAAAATAATGTTATCTTTATGGTATTTGAAATTCATTTGGTAGGAAAAGGTTACCTGGGATCCAGAACAAACACAGTACAATAATACTGTGAGTCTGGCCACCAGTGAATCTCAGTGAGTTCAGATGGGTGTGACTGACAGGTGGATTAGCCAATCAGGGATAAGAGGGTTTTAGGGCATATGACATGTTATATAGCACACACAGCAATGCAGTGTGCAGGCGCACGCATAAAAAATACAAAATATAGGTCTTCTAACCATTCTCATATAATCAAGTTTGCATAAATTAAATATAAATTTGATTACCACCCAAATATTTATTATAGGCCAATGAATGAACAAAGTTCTCTTTTGTGTCTGTATTTCTCCTGTGCCTACACGGAGCAGAGTGCCTGTTTAGTGCGAAACACATGTTCATTCAGCCTGTTATTAGACCAAGACCTGTGCTGTTTAACTGCTGGTTAAACAGCGTAGTATCGTCTTGGCCCAGCTCCCCCTAGAGGATGGCGCATCAATTGAACACCGCCTGTGCAGAATGACAAGATAGGGGCCTGAATGTTCTTCCCATCTCTGGATATAGATTTTAACTGGGTAGTTTTATGTGCAGAAAGGCTAGTCACCCCCAGTTAGGTAATCCTGACTAAAATCCTGGCTCAAGATTTGGTGAAGGGTCCCAGGGAAAAATCATTTTAATGTTATGCAAATGCAAGCATGAAGACTATATTTTCTTGTTCATATATTCTGTCACCTGTCTATCAAGCCATATAAATGCACTCTCTTTCCTCTCCATCCTGCAATTTTAGCTAGAACCTTCTTTGCCCATTCTCCAGCGCAGCAGCAGAAACATCAGCCTCCACAGCCTCTCCATTCTCTCCTTCAGCATTGGAGTTAAGCTGTTTCCCTGTAATGAATCTATCATATATCTCCCTTCACTCTTCTTTTCGATTAAAATCCCTATCAATTTAGATTAATGCTAGATACTAAGCTCCGGCGGAACGGTCTGCTTTGAATGGTAATTCAAAGTGAAGTTTAGTGAAGCTATAATTTAGGTTAGGAAAAGGGTTATGGTGAAGGTTAGGGTTAGGACAATGATTTGGGTTAGTTAAAGTGTTATGCATCAGCAACTTTACAAAACTAAGAAAACCTTCTGTCAACCAATCATAATCATAACCTGCTGCCTCTCAATTACTTCTCAAGCCTCTCATTTAAATTCACTCCTCCCCTGCCTCATCCTGCTTTTTTAGCTTGAACCTTCCTCTGCCACATCTTCACTGCAGCGACAGAAACAACAGCCTTCTCAGCCTCTCCTCCTCTTCACTTTTTGCTCCCCTAAAACCAATATATCATACGCTCCCTTCAGTTGCTCATATTTCAATTTAATTCAACATGTTATTTATAGTTATTAATTCTGTTTTAGCTGGCTTGAAAATAATTATATCCATGAATGTAGTCTAGGATTTTAATAATGCACAAAAATACCATATTTGAAAGGCTATGCAAGACTATAAGCTATATATATTTAAAAACACATTAAAAACATTAGATAGAATAGCTCATGGGAGGGATTATTGGTTTTGAGCAGGTCATGTCTAGTTCAGTTTGTAATGTTCCCATGCAGAAGACAGCGAACGACCCAAGATAAAGTATATGATCAAATGTAAAGGCCAAATGTTTTTTGTGAAAAAAAGGCTTAACATAAGGAGATTCACAAAAGCTGGTGTTAGACCGGTCACAGGGTCAGAAATCTGCCCATCAAAATCCCACCCCTTGCTGTTCAATGGTGATTAAAGGAGACAGAGATATTTCACTATTTTACTGTGAAAGAAAAGATTTTTTACAAAAGTTTAAGCTAGAAAGATTAATGTCTTATCTTTAAAGCAACGCTATGTAACGTTTTTACTTTAATTTTAAAATTTATATTTTTGGACTAAAACGTTACACTGTGGGGCTTTAGGTGATTGTAACTTCAGGTTTGGAGAACAGAAAAACTTTGCACATCTTTATTTCAGGAGTCATTTTGTTGTATTTTGCTTAATTTAATGTATAACTAATATGCCTATTATTTATTTATTTGTTTTTTCCTTGTCACCTATATTCATATAAATGCACTCCCTCTACTCTCCCACATCTTGTGGTCTGGTCAAATATCAGTGTCAGGAAAGTTATAAAGACTGAGGAGAGGACAGTTAGGAAGTTCACTCTACTGATATGTTTGATAAAAGAAGTCTTCCTCTACAGATAAACAGCCATGATAGGACTGCAGGAAAAATGATAGACGGAAATAGCTTTCTAGGTTTTCAGATGCAAATGCTTTTGAAAAGCAAAGCAGGAGTGGTTAGAAATGGTCAGCGGCCAGCATTCCGGTTTGGGCCTATGCAGGCGGGGTTTTAAGCTTTGTATATTAAATCGAGATCACAATTTGAGTAGGCGCAGTAATCAAATCATAAAGACTGCAATTATTTAGTTCTCTGCAAAGAACAAATGATCCTGTCCTTAAATAGAAAAATGCTTTTGTAAAAATCACTACAAACATGTTCTAAAATGCATGTGAGTCTTCTATTAGTTTATCAGTTCATATTTCAGTCTTCTCTCAAATGTTAATGATCTTGGGGTTGCGTACAATGTGCTCTCTGAATAGATTATTAATTTTTAAACATATTTCAAATCTAATCACAACTACAATTCTTGATTTTTTCCAAAATCATGCAGCCATAGTCCTTACTAATAAACCTTAATATGTTTGTCTCCAAAATTAAATGAAAAATGATCACAAGTATAACTCTGCATGCATAAGGAAAAATGAACTGTGCTAAATATGGTACTTAAAGGGTCCTTGACATTTGACAGGTAGGGCAATAGCATTACATTTGAGCTACATTTGTCTTGCTCCAGTACAGATGTATTGTATAATCAGCTCTTGAGGTCAAAATAAATCTGCTATGTGCTGTCTGTATCTAATTATAAAGCATTTTATTGTCTGATAATCGGGAAGTGCACGTTGATAGTTGCTAGCATGCCCTCTGTGAGCTTTACCATCATTGCAAAACTCCGCACTGGTCTCTGAATAATTAGGACGCTTGAAAGGTAAGTGAGGAATGGGAAAAGGAATAGACAAAAGTTTTGTCCAGTTGACAGAACTGATTTTTTCTTTTGCTACCTATTTAAGACAGTAAAAATCAGGTAGAGCGCCTTTCACGTTTCCATGCACTTACCCTGCTGACCAGGCGGGGGCTCCACCGGGCTCTTCTTCACGGTCAGGTCGAGCGGCGTGTCCTGGTCCAGGAGGAGTTTACTGAGGACGGGGTTCTGTGCAGAGGCAGCAGTGCCCCCCTGTGGCCCGTCTGAGGTGGTGCCGTTGGGGCTGAGGGCGGGGCCAGGCGCAGGGGAGGGGCTAGAGGAGGAGGCGGAGGAGGAAGGGGACAGGCTTTGGTCCTTCATGGTGCCGTTGGGCAGCGGCAGGTCGTCCTGAGTAGTTTTTGAGGTATATTCGGCAGCGAACTGGCGGATCATTCGCTGCATAATCTCACGAGCCACTAGAGGAATGTGAGGGTCTGAGAAACTTGGGAGGTCTGCAGAGAAAGAAAAAACAACAGACAAGGAATTAGGAGCAGAGGAGGCACAATAAGGCTAATATATAATATGGTTGTGCTAACACTGGTGGTATAATCCCATGTCTCCATTTATCGTTTGTACAGTTTATGTATGGAAACCAATTCCAACTGAAAACCAATTCTACCTGCGGGTTTGCATAGTCTTCATTGATACATTTGCCCTTCAAATTCAGATTATTTCTAGACATTTGCTTTAGTAAAAAAAACCAAAAAACAAATTAGGGCAGATTCTTTGCATATAGGCTCTACTCAACAACACAACCATAGTTTAGTCCAGGCTTTGGGTGAGTTTAGCTTTGGTTTAGTCCTGGTTTAGAACAATTTACCTCCAGATTTTGTCTTAGTGCATTGATGGAAAGACAGTATTATAGTAATATAGTAGTAAACATTATTTTTTGTTGTGGAACTGTAAAGGTTTGCTGTTGATATGCTTTCTTTCTTTTTATTGTTTCATTGTTTTAGCTACAAATACTACTACTACTATTACTACTACTGCTACTGCTACTGCTGCTACTACTATTAATACAACAACTACTACTACTACAGTATAAAAGCGAGTGAAAACAAAAATTCCTTGCATAAACCCGCTGTCTCTACACTGCTCCATGTTTTACCAGAATACTGTGGAAATATATACTCAAAATGAGTATATATTTCCACAGATGTAGCTTTCAGTCTAGGAATGTGGTCTCTCATTGCTCCATCTATGTTCTTTGATCCTGTGATCCTCCAAATATAATCCCAAATGTGTCGAGGAATAATCCAAAAATGGCTCTTAATCCTGGTATCATGTGAGTGACATGAGATGATATACCAACACTAATGCACTCACATTTGTAGCGTGTAAATGTGTGGCATTTGTGATATTTATTATAATTACATAGACTTCATGTTATCCTGGGCGATATGACAAAAACAATATTCAGAGATGTTGATTTTTGATTCAACTTTCTTTTGTATTAATCACAAACTAATTAAAATGGCAGCCAATTTCCTGAACATAAACAATAAATCATTTTAATCATTGCTATTTAAGGAGCCAAGATCTATGTTATAATATTGTTCCCTCGTCACAAACTACTTGGAGTTGTGTTTTCTTTCATTCACACATATCATATAAGACCTTTAACAGTACACAAGGATTAGCTGTGGACCTCTCAATAAAAAACAAGCATTTTATTGATGATTAGAAATGACGGAAACTCAATATTGAATAAAACCTGATTAATTGCACAGCCCTACTTCATGTCAGATGTTTTTTTGTCTATTAAGAAAATAGTGTCGCCTACTTAATTATAAAACCAAAATGATATGCAACAAAAAGTGGGACGATACCACAAAATATTTACTTCAATACACAATTAACAAAACTAAAAATGAAACTGTATCTTAATAAAATTCCCAAGTGTGAAAATTAAACATAAATTTCTCACTTCTCTGTGCTTTTTGTGCGATTGAGCACAATTGTAATAATTATGTATAATTCAATTTGATTTATTTACATTAATTGAACAGGGTATGTCTGTATGTCTGATATAATAGTGCCATTTCTTATGCTTTACCCAGAAGAACAAATAAAACAACTATGATTCACAATTTATCAATACAAGAATTTCCATGAGAACCTCTTGACATAGCCATTTAAAACACATGAAGTTTTGTGGCTCAGTGGTATAGCTGTGGTGCATATGCATGGTTGGTACTGAGACTCCTCCCAATAGTTTTGTCTTTCCCTGCTTTCTCACTCATATAAATCCTGAAAGTGAATTGACCCAAATGCACAGATGTTATTAGTCATGAGGTGTATTGTATCCAGAGCATGCTAACTCCCTCCGCGCGGTGGCTAAACTAACACAGACATTGATCTCACTGATTCATTTGTTCATCCAAACTCCATCTTTTGTTACGAACGCATTAATCTGGCTTTGTCCCAGATATCTGAGCCGGAAAAAGACTTTTATTACGACCTTAAATCCTCCTGCGCAAGAACACATTAGCCCAAAACACTAATCCTGAGCTAGCTGTGCCAAAACAACATATACAATCCATACATACAATACATACAATACATACAATACATAGTGGCTTATAGAGATCAAAATTGGGGTTAAGTGATAAATATTACACGCATGTTTTTGTGCTAATTTTGCCAAGCCTTGCAAAACAGTATTAATTTGATGAATCAACAAGTGGGGTAATAGATGCAAGCTGTATTCCTTTAAAACTATTTCAATACAAATACTTAAAGGTACACTATGTAACTTTTCTGGTGGAGGGTATACCACCTGCTTGTCTCCATGGAGATGTTATTGCTTTGCCTGGAATGTTCATCAAGAGAAGTGGATGAAGCCTGTTATTGAATAAATACAGGCTCGATAAGTTTAATGCCATACTGTGGTGCATTTTCTGCAAAGTATAACATCTGCACGAAGACAAGCAGGTGGTGAACTGCTCCTCAGAAAAGTTACATAGCGCATCTTTAAACTTTGTGATTATTATTTATTTTGTTTATTTAGTCTAAATGTCATGATGTTTAGTTAGGGGTATATGTCTTGCCTAAAAGGTCATATCATGATTTAGATTGTATTACCTTAAATCAAACTTTATATTTTTATACTGCCGTAGAATGTGACTAAAGTCATCTGCTTCTTCTGAGAATTCACACTTCACTGTGATTGGTTAATCCACCTGTCACTCACTCAGCCTGCAGAGGCTGCCCAATAGGATAAAAAAGAATCAACATATCTGAGCACAGAGCTGCATTACACAGAAAAGCACTGAATCATGATATGAACCAAAGATCACATAGTCACAAAGAATCAGATCATATTCATATTGCCCAACCCTACACTTAGTCAAATAAAACATACTCAAAATAATGATTTACTACATTTTGAACTGTAAGTCTAAAACGAAATCACCATTTATTGTAAAGTAAACATGTATCAATATAATAACACTTTCTAAACAGGTTCAAAGTGATTTCAGGTTCATAAACAAACTTGATCCTTGAAGCAAATGTTGACAAAACGATTGAACTAAAGCAGCAGAGAGTTTGTGAAGCCTTTATAAATAATCTGCTTTAGGAACACAAACTTTTGAAACTATTGTGTGAATTTTTTCAAAAAGAACATTCAGGTTTATGTATGTTTTTCAGTGTGAAGATGTGAAAAGGCTGCATCCCTCCAATGAGAATGTGACACCAAACGTAGGAGGACTGGGTTCAAGAAAGACCACTAAATATGATGCTTGAGCGCTATTGATTTGGTGCTATTTGTGATCTTAAAAAGGCCATCCAACAGAGAGCTTTGTCTGGGTAATAATACAAAATGTGAAGACAAGCTACTGTGTGAAAGGCTGCAAGAACTAAACCAGAACTCAACCACGGCACAATTTAGAGCAGAGCTACAGACATTATTTTAGGAGTCGACTAGACAGCAACTGTTTTTTCAATTAGGCAACTATATGCAAATGATTATTTCTAATGTACACTGAGGTTTGTTAAAGAGGGGTACTTTACTTTACTATGGGGTATCAGTTGTTAACACATAACATATTTATTTCGATCGCCATGTTACCTTTTATTGTTTTGAAAATGCCATATTCACAAACAATGTATTAACATGTTTTATAAGTTTCATTCAATGTTCATATTTTACACTTGAGATCATTTAGATCATCTTTTTCATGTTTGGTCCCTCTTACCTCCAGTTTGGGCGCAGGCTGCAGGCTGTGTCCTAGTTTGACTAAGTTTTAGCTGGTTTCAAATGAACGCACAAGTTTAGTCCAAGACAACGGACGACCTCTTTTCTCTGACCCATTTACTCTGAGGAAGAATGATCTCTGTGGAAAGTGTTTGGCCGTATTTTAAAACAGCAGGATAAAAAAAGAGTCTGTCTTCTATATAATACAATATCCAGTGTATCTAGAAATGTCATAACTACTTATCTACTCTACATATCTTCTCATAACTACTAATCTACAATTATTACTAATGTATTGCTAATGTATTGCATTTATTCAATTACAGAAAGAAGACTTGAAGTTAGTTGATGTGAGGGACCTATGAGAGATTTGAAGTTTTGAAAGAAATATAAATTTATGATCCACAAATGTTGAAAATTATCATAATTTCTTAAGAACTGAATCCACAAACTTGTCATTAATCTGTTGGATTAAAGGAATTTCAACTGACACTGTTAACTTACACTGTCATGTCTTCAGGATTGAATAATGGAACCACTTTCTGAAGATATTGTGAAATAATAATTGTTTTTGTTTATTTTGCTATCAGAGAAGACGTGTCAGTTTTTGTTTCATGTGAATGAGCCCAGTAATTACAGAGATATAATATTCGAAAGGAAACTTCTGCATTTGAAAGACGCACCTGTTTACCTCAAAATATCAGACTTAATTTCACCATAAGTAACAACTGACTTTGAGAAACAACATAGAACACAAGTGGGACCATCTGTGTGTTCTTACTAGGGCTGTCACAATACTGTATCGATTGTTCTATAAGTGTGAGACAATATTTATCGTGGAAACTATTTTTGTACTAAGGGGATGGACTTTTTGTTAATCTTCAGTACTACAATTATATTTGAGCTGAAGAAGGTTTAATAAAAAACTTCTATGACTCATTATGAATAAAGAATGTTTATTCAAGTGTTTCATTAATGCTATTTATTTATTATTATAATTTTTTTAAACAATATTGTCCATGTAGAATGGTCTTTTTGGGATAACGCTGCTGTAGGGTTTTGTGTCAGTGGTATAATTTAGTTTCAGTATTATCACAAATCGTCTATATTTTCTTCAGCAATATATCACATTTGAAAATGTGTTATTGTGACAGGCCTACTTCTTACGAGTGTCAAAATCAATTAAAAGTGGCTTCCCCGTGTCTCTATGCCCTAAATGTACCAGTGTGCTCCACATTTCCTCCAATCAGAAAACAGTAACATTAAGCGCACCAGAGGAAGAGTCATAGCCCGAGTATCCTGTCACCGTCAAATCAGATGTTCTGATTTCCTTTGGGAAAGACCAAATTTCAGACCAGGAGAGAACCACATACACACTCACACACAAAGGTTTGAATATGACCAGAGGCAACGCACTAATGAGGTATATTCACTGATTAGGAGGAAAAATAGGGTTTTAATTTGACCTGCTCTTGGCAACTTTGGATTCTTTTGAAATTGTCCCAGAAAGACAAAAAATCTGGTTTACAATTCTACTCAGTGAATGTACACCAGAGGATGGCTTCAGCAAATCTTTGGAAATGCAGCTTTTTCAAAAGCCACCACTGAATACATTCAATTACATTATGCCAAGTTTCTAATTCTGCATTTGGTAATTATAAAGTAGTTAGTTGGTTAGTCAATTTTTACATAATTTTAAAGATGCAATATGTAACTTTTCTGGTGGAGGGCCTACTACCTTTTCTTCATTGAGATGTTATTGTTTTTAATGCCATACTGTGAAACACTCAAGGCATAGCAATGATGTCTCAATGAAGAAAAGCAGGTGGCAAATCTTCCACCAGAAAAGTTACATAGTGTATCTTTAACAAAACACACTTAGGCAGTTTAACATATTGGAAACACTTTAATATGCTACATAACAAATCAATAAACAATAAAAAAGTATAAACATGTATTTCTCCTAATAATGACCAACAAGAGAGATGGAGCAGTACCTTTTCTGTGGAACACAGCATTGAGGAAGTCTTGGGCCTGTCTCTCCAGTCGGCTGATTCTGGAGTCCTCACAGGGAGAGAGCAGCTGGGCCCCGGGGCCGTCTACACTGTGGTCCTGAAGAGGAGACACTGATCAAGAACAATATACCAGGATTTTGGGGAAAAAAAATCAAATCACAATTTTTCTGACAGGTATTGCAATTGCACTTAGATTTGCGATACATTAAAAAGAAGGAATCTGGTCAGAGAGCACATTTTAAACAAGGAGAATAATATTTGAGAGAAGACTGGAATATAAACTGATCGACTACTGCAAAAATCCCATTTCAGAACATGTTTGTAGAGGTCTAAACTACAGGTACATATATTATATTTGATTCTTTGCAGAAAACATTCTACTATCTAAACAATGGAAATAATGGCAATTGATAATTGCACCAACAAGTGCTCTTTGGATTTGATTGCAATAAACTGTCCAGCCCTATTTTAAACAGAAACTCTAAAGCTTCCACCTAAAAATATACATTATATATAATGGTGATAGAGTGGTTAGCACATTTCTCAGGTGATCTGGCTATCCATGTGTAACCATTAAAGGAAGTAAAGGTAACACCATTTTTCCCCTGAAGTGCATTCGAAAAACTGCACACTACAAAGGACAGAATTTCCTACGCAAATTGAAAATTTCAGTTTCTCTTTAAATATGAATAATGCTTATGTATAAATCCTTGTCAGTGCATATACGTAGCTTTAATAGTGAGGACGTTGTCAGCCAATCAAATCAATTTAAATCAGAACAAGGTCGCTATCTCGTCTTTTTCTGTCACTTGACTGAGACTCCATTGTTTAAGGCGCTTCTTCTTTTCAAACCAACTGGCCAATCACATGCCTCCTCCTGGTGCCGAAGATCTAGAGATGTAAGAGCCTTTTATGAAGTCTATTGGTTTATTTATTGGAGTTTCATATTGATTTGGAAATAGAAAACTTGAGTTCAGACCCGGTTTAGTCCTAGTTTAGACCAAAGGTTTATTGATATTTTGCAGTGACACCATGCTGGAGGTCTTCTGCCTGTATGTGTTAACGGAATATTCAGCAGTTACCATGGTGACACAATGCAAACATTAGCAAATACTGCCAAAATTTTTTTTTAAGATAGTTGATATTTGAGAGGGACTTGTTTAACAGTAAAAATTATCTCACCTGTTATAATTCCAACTAAGTCTGTTCTTTCTGGTCAGACTGTGTTAAAATAAAACTCATATTAAAGTCTAACAAAGCCTCAACCAGCAACCAAAGAGCCAATTCAGTGTGGGGCTGTTGAAGATAATGCCCTTTCCTGCCCACACCACTGGTTTGGCAGGGAGTGGGCACTTAGCAACGCTGTCAATCAAAGGTGTTGCTAATGCTAGGGGGAGCGACCTTGGGGAAAGAGGGCACATGATCGTTAATGTTCAGATCTTGATTTACAGACAAAATAGCAAAATAAAAACATCAGGGTCATGTAAATACAAACATTGTAAGATGACGAGCCTGACAGCAGCAGTTACAGAGAGAGGGGCGACGTTTTTTCAATAGAAAGTGAATTGGAGCCAGAGACGCGCCTATTCTCGCTTCCTATATAGAATGTGGCGGCTAGCATTTTAGCTATGTCCATTTATGTATACAGTCTATGAGTTAGCGTCAACACCAAGGGAATATTGATGGCATCAGCTGCAAAGTACCAAGAGTCTTGATTTAGTCTTGGTTTAGTCATGTTTAGTCCTGATTTAGACATGCATTAGACCTATAGTTCAGACCTAGTTCAGTACTCCAAGTAACCAATGGTTTATAGTCTTGGTGTACTCCTGGTTTAGCTTTTAGATTTTGTCCTAGTATAGACCCTTAGTACAGACCTGGTTTAGTTCTGGTTTAGCCCCAGTTTAGTCCTGGGTCAATCTTCATGGTGAGTTCTAGTTTAGACCTGATTTAGTCCTAGTTTAGACCTGGATTTTTGGTGAAATTCATATGATTTAGTTCCAGATTCTTTTTGTCTTTTAAACTGCACTGCAGATGATATTGGCCAAGAGGTTCACATTTTTTTTTCCAATTTATCCATTTCGATTTTTACAGAATGTTCAATATATTTTCAAAGTTAGGAACATCTTAATATGGTCCTTGTGCCCTTTCAATTTGCCAACGCAAACAAGACCTAGTCTGAATACGTTTAGCTTCTCCCCCTCTGTTGTGAATCCAGTCTCTCTAAGCATGTCCGTATATTTACATGTATGCAAAGTGCGTTGTTAGCATTAGCCGTTAGCGTGGGGGAGGGGCATGTTTGTGAATGGGCAGATGGCATGCCTCAGACTCAGGCTGAAAGGTCAAGTACAAAACCAGGGTCTGCCCCCCTTCCCCTCCTCCTCCTCTCCCTTCATATCAACTAGCTAGACACATGGCAGTGATCTGTCAACGCAAAACAAAAGCTGAAATGAACAAGAAACTAGTGTTATCACAACCTTGATTTTTATATTTAAGAAAAGGCTTGATAATTGATACTGATTTTATACCACAATGACGGCATGAGATATTTTTTTTGAGTTTCTTATGCAGGAAATTACACTTGTTCAAATGAGGTAGCTTAGGGCTTAACAATGTGGAAAAATTGCAATGATAGCAATATGATTATTTGAACAGCTAAAATAAGACTATAGGCTAATAAGATTCAGTAGTTCAGTAGTTCAGAACATGTTTGTAGAGATCTAAACTACATTATAGGTTTTTTTCATTCACAATAGGACCTGATGGTGACACAGAATACTTTGTTGTGTGCAGAGAACATTATATTACTTGGATAAATCCAGGTGATTTGTACCTTTTGCCTTTTGATTGTGAATAATCTAAGCAGCTAACACAACCTTTTAAAGCCTTTTGTTGGAATTTAATTTGCCAGGATGAGCAAGGAACTTTTAAATTCTGTCAAAACTATTATAAAACATGGTTAGTAATAGAAGACAGATGCGCTTACCCAAAGAAGGCATTGTGAGTTAAGTGCCTTGCCCAAGGACACAACAGTACACAGTGAAGTTTATTCACTGCAATTATTAAAGAGCCCATATTATGCCATTTTCGGATCTATGTTATAATGTTGTTCCGTCATGAAAAATATATCTGGAGTTTTGTTTTGTTTCATTCACACATGTTTAACACACAAATCCTGCATATTTAGGCTGAGTTCTTCTCTCAAACAAAAAACACTCTGTTCCACCTTGTGATGTCACCTTCACTATAATAATTTAGATGATTTCAGCCCTGGAATTGCCGGTCTCTACTGAACTAAAGGTAAAAGGTAGCCATAAACTAACTTGAAGATTACCACTACATGACATCACAAGGTGGAACGGAGGATTTTAAGCTTTGGAGATGTAGACAGACTAATAATAAAGGGTCACTCAAACATGTGTGAGTGAAACAAAACAGAACTCCAGGTATGTTTTTGATGAGGTAAGAACATTATAACATGGCTTAAATCTTACAAGAGTCATTTTGCATAATATAGGGCCTTTAACTAAGAACTATTCGAACAAAAAAATAACTGCAAATGGCAAAGGACAAATTTTCCTACGTGGACAATAAAATGTATGATAACTGTGACCAGGAATATAGTAAACCCTGAATAAAAGTCAACTGAAAATCGCAGTTTCTCTTTACATACAGTATGTATAATGTTTATGTATAAATCCTTGTCAATCCTTTCAATACAAGTTCTAACCAAGGACATGACAACATATTAACAATCCCTTAGATAATAGTGAGGATACTGTCAGCCAATCAAATCGATTTAAATCAGAAGAAGGTTGCAGTCCCATCTTTTACTGGCACTTGAGTGAGACTCCACGGGTTAGGACCATTGTCATAATGATTAACAATTTCACTTAAAATATATATCTGTTGAATGGGGACTTGATTTACTCCTGGTTTCATCACACCACTTTCTTTTGTCTCTCCTTGTAGAATATGAATTTGTATTACCATAAAGAAAACTCTAATTCAGAAAACGCAGGCCCCCTTTTGTCTGGTCCCTGTCAGACTGTAGTAGCCAACGCTAATGAGCTATGTACTGGAGTCTGGGGCATTAGCTTAGCCATTTCCAGCTCATATAAACATGTTTGTTTTGATCAGTTGACTAAAACAGAATAACCCTTTATCACATTCACAAAGACAGACGAGTACATTGTTCTTTTTTCTTTCAATTTTCATTTTCAGAAGCAGTAAACAACCGGAGCATTAAGCACTATGTATGTTTATGCTGATGGAAAAAAAGAAGAAACCCACATTCAGGCTGGGAGCTTGTGGATCTGAGGAGACGGTGCTAACCTGGTGGCCACCAAACCTATCAATCATTTTATCCATTTATATTGCTGTGTTTCAGATGACATCACAACATACTATATTACAACAATATTTACTACAAATGGGGGGAAGCTGAAATTAATATTGTTCAAAGAGACATATTAGGCAAAATCAACAAAACACGATCAAAGTTGAGTTGAGTATTTTGAGTGATTCATACACATTTGAGTAATATTTATTATTCTGATTTCAAGACACCATTGCTCCAATCAACCCCTGTTTTCACCGCCACCAGTACACGCCCACTGCTCTTTACTTGTTCTACACGTAGGATTTGGCAGTGACAGATAGCTATTTTGGCACACATAAAAAAGTCCACTGACTTGTTGCAAATTAACATTTCAGGATATTTTCACATGGATTAAGGAGCGTCTGATGGGGATTAGCGTCATCATTTTCACTTTGGGCTTGAAACCAGGATGACAGATAATGGCAATACACACATGTAAACGTGTGCACTTGTATAATTCGGCGCTGATATCCAATACTAATATCCTATGGGTGCATCCCTATTGTTGCTATGTCTTTGAGGCCGCTAACTGTAGCATGTTATTTGTGAACAATGCACAGTCGAACGCACTAGCTATTACTGCCTGTCAACAAATCAGACAACAGCAGTGGAATCATTATGTGTGTTTAAGATGAGCGAGGCAGTGAAGGTAGCTGCAGGCGGATGGCCTACGACACCACTACGTAGGCACCGGTAACTTTGTGAGATCAAGGCGCTTGCAAGGCGGGTGAAGGTGAAAAAAGCAACTGCAGCTGCCTTCACCCGCCATCATGGACTACAAAGCCTAAAGGCATGATGGGAAAAGCAGTGCTGTCAAACATGTGCACTGATGGCTGACGAACAGCTGATTGGACCTGTTTTGATGAGACACGTAATGCCCTGCTAAGCAGCGTCCCTCCCTCCTTCATTTCTTCATCTCACATTCATTACAGATGTATAAAATCAGACAGAAAAGGTCCGGGTGTTGTATGATACAGACAAAATGATTAATACCTGATCGTGATGAGATAAAAGTCATTTCCACCACAGACCAGGCCTAAACGTGTAAACTTTATTTTGAGCTCTTGAGTTCTTTGCTCTGGCAATGCGTGTCAGTCTGTGGTGTGTGGGGAAACAAAGTTTTATGCTCTTGCCAAGAATCAAGGCGAGGAGTTCAGAATTTTAAACACACCTATTGAGTGCCTGTCACACTCCATGATCACAGGTCAGAGGTGGAATCCTTAAGCACCTTTGGACCAATCAGAGATGAGCGTTGGAGAATGGGGGGATGTTGAGGCTAATTCACACCACATCAGGTTTTTTTTATATGCACCTCACAGTCATTAAGAGGCGCTGTTTCAGGGTCAGAGCTCAAAGAAATAACAAGCAAAGAAGAAGCAAAAGAAGCAGGAGGAGGAGGGTAAAAGGAAAAAAGAGAAACAAAAATGGCCACCTTACAAAACAAAGAATGTAGGCTTCAAGTATTCATCATCTTCAGATTTGACTGTGAAAACGTCATTGAATGTAAACTGCTTGTTCATGAAATAACAAGGTTTATATTTGAGTTAAGATACATGGAGTTCCTACTAAGAATAATGTCACTAATGTGACATTAATTTTATAGCCAGATGCAAATGAATACTAGTATCGAAACTACATACTCATTTGAACAAGTATCGGTACTGAAAACAAATAAATAGCACAAATAAATTTTGTAAAGTGACAAAATGCTTCACCGTGCTCTGACATTATGAACAAAGCAAATATATGAAGTTCAAATACTGTGATTACAATATCATGATACCATTACTCTTACTCTTTTCACTCTGAACTTTTCTTTTTTTCAGATGATTAATGCAAATTACACATCTCTGATGTCATTCTCCAGGTTCACGATGTGTGATTATAGATTCTGTCGACCATAATGTATATGGAACATACTTCTATCTACACTGGCTCTATTGCATTTCACAAGCACAATTCTCTCAAGCCCAGCATGGGCAATGTATTTTCTGCTTTTGACCAATCCCAAGCCCACTACTGCTGCGCAATTTGTTTATACACACACACACACACACAC
>KN486418.1:0-14941 GCA_000787095.1 Periophthalmodon schlosseri | reverse complement strand
TTCGCAAAATTCCTTATGCGCAGCTATTATTAAAATATGTCCGAAGCAAATGAGAAAGCAGCCGCTATCTCCGGCGTGAGGGAGAGGTTGGGTTCCTTGTAATGCCTGCGCTGGCATCACACAGTCAGCAGTTCTAACGCCATTCACACGCCGGCAGCCCTGACCTATGTTTACTACATTAGCCAATCTTCAGAGTTCCCTAATGGAATTTGCGCACCGCTCGAAAACTGTCAGTGTATGCTAATAAGAGCTTGTGTATTTGTAGCGTCGCTTGTTTGAGTGCGATTTTGTTGTTGGTGGAAAATTTCCCTTAGCTGTACAAAGTGCTTGAGCCGGCATCTTTGAGAGGAGCTGAGGAAGTAACAATTGGACGCTAAGAGCTTTGAAAACCGTAAGTGGCCCTGAATATTACCGCCGCCGAGGAGGAAAGGGAAATAGGCGAATTTGGGGGGAAAGGTTTCGGCGGAGGGGGTGAGGGATGCTTTCAGATGTAGGTGCACTTGTAGGTAAGCACATTTGCTTCGGTGATATAAGCTGGAGGGGATGACGCGGTAAAGAGAACGGCATCGCAAATCTAAGACAACGCCGTTACAATGAGGTGGTTAAGTTAAGCAAGACACTTAACTAGGGCCGTCATGATAAATACTCTTCAATACAACTTCAATACATGACAGATGGAACAACTATTTTTGGGGTCAATATTTCTCGTCGGGACTTTTTTTTGCGCTAGTGGGGAACTTTTGGGGTTTTTTTGTACTATGATGAGATTTGAGCTGTAAAAGTTTGAATTATGAACTTCTATGACTCATTGCATTCTGCTATTTTGTAGTTCATATCATATTTTTTTAACAAGTTTACTTTTTGGGTATAATCCTGCTTTATGTTTTCGTTTCAATATTATCATTTATCATCTATTTTTATTTCGGCAATATATCGCAGTTCAAAATTTGTTATCGTGACTGGCCCACACTTAACCTATAATTCTAGTCAGATCCCTGTGTGAGGTTTGCATCAGTGAGGACATCTGACATGAAAAATAAAACTAAAATAATAAAACTGTGGCTCAACAGTAGCTGCAGCGCATATACAGTCTTTTGCAGAGCACATTTGTAAATTCTTACTCAAGAATTTTTAAAAGAAGCAAATTTATACTGCAATAATTTACAATACTATGTCCAGAGGTAGTTTAGCAGTCAATGTTTGAGTTATCCCACAATGGGGAAATTCCAGTGTTGCAATGCAAAGTACAACAACGGCAGGAGAATAATAATTATGTGGTCACAAATCAAGATAAATCATTATTACAAATATACTTATTTTAAACTGTTATAGAACATTAAAATATACTTAGAAAAAAAAGGAGATACAAAGTGGAGAAAGGATGAAATAACGTGCAACACTGTGCAAAAAGGGTAAGATTATAAGGCTTGAAATCTTCAATGTGCCGTACATTTTGGCTTTTTGTTTTTTGTGCGTGATAATTTAAGGTATAGCAACTGATTTGTTTCGTGTAAGAACAGAAAACCTATAATTGTATTCAAAATCTGTTTCCGAAACTTTATAAACCACCAAATGATTAAAGCATTTCCAGAATCTTTCCTTTTAAATGTGCTTATTGGGCTTTTAACAACCGCATTATGGATATTAGTTAGCACGTAGCTGGTTAGTCTATGGGGAAAAATTTACGAGAAATTTACTTCCAGAGCCTGAAGCACCTCCTGTAGGGTCAAAATGAGGCCACCGTGTGCCGTCTGCATCTAATTACAAAGCATTTTTATCCTCTGTGAATAAGGAAGTGTGCTGTTAGCATGCTAGTGACGGCAAAACTCTGGTCTGGTCTCTGAGAGTTGTGAATAACACTTATAAATTCATCACGGTGAAGAATTGGGACGCTAGGAATGAGTTTGGAAAGTGAGGAAAACTTTGGACCACTTCAAACCGTTTAAAATGAACTAGTTCTGTTTTTTGCTTTTTTTAAGACGGTTTACAGTATCCGCTGTTATTATAAGAAAGTAATGGTCCAAAATTAGAAAATGTATGAGTATAATTTATTTGTTTTGTATGTATAATTTCTATACTTCCATTTTTGCAGAAAGGGTCAAAAATGAGTCTGTTGTGTCTCTTGAGGGGTTTGTTTCTCAGACCAATTATCTTTTCTTTTCTTTTTTTTTTTGATAGAAATGATCATATTCCATGTTATTAGCCATTTGTAAATTAAATTGATTTGGTGAAATAGTATTGAAAGTGCGTGAGGTCAAAGTGCTTGTGTTTGGGTGTGTGCCCCGGCTCCATTAGCAGATCAGCAGATTCCTCTCATGTCTCTGTCTCTGGCCTTGAACACGTCCGGCGCATTCAGCCTTTTCAGTAGCACATCTCGCCTCTGCGCTCCTTCACTCCCATTCAATTATCCGAGAAAAACAACATCCACCCGGGAAGTCATTTGGCCGATGGAAAAATGCGGCTAAATGGGAGGAATATTGAGCACTTGAAGGTAACACTGACATGGTGACAAATTAAAATCTGACAGGACGGAACATGGGGAGACAAAAGATGAGAATTCAGTTTTAAGAAGACATATTAAGCTTTGTCTGCTGGATAGTAATAATCTATGACACCCGTGGATTGTTATGTTATAATTTGCACATTTTAAATCGCGCTATTCATTCAACAACTATTCAACAACTTCATAAAAAAAGAAACAAGCCAGGTGACTCCCAGGGGCTAAATCCTGCCTGATAGTGATGAGTGGATCAGTACCAAATATCAATATGTTTTGGGTTTTTTTGTGTGTGTTTTTTCAAATAAAGTTTTAGAAATGCTTTTTTTATACATTGTTTATATGCAGATATATTTTAGATCAGTTCAAGCTGGAGTCGAGCAAAGGTTATGGCGCCAAGGTAAACTTAGTAATAGTAATGGAGTTTCTATGCATTTTAATACAAAAGAAACTGATATTGGATCGATATCGCGACACTTGCCATTGTATTACTTGGTACTGAATCAAACCGAAGAATCAAACTGAAGAATTGAACCCAAGAATCGAACCCAAGAAAATAGGGGTAGATCAGAGTAATAACTTTTTGAATACAGGAGAAAAAAGATTGCTCAAACATGAATCACTCCAAATACTTCAGAGGGTAAATGAGAAGGAAACAACTATAACGTGGATAAAAGCTCTGAAAAGTCCTTTTTGCACAATTACAATCCAGATGTATAGTGAAATAAATTGGCGGTTACACAGTGATTCAAATGGTTTAGTCCGTTTTCAAAAAGGCTAAAAAAAAAGACTAGTACTGCTCCTCAATAAGGTTTGATCCTTAGGTAAGCTTAGAATTTGAGTGGAGTCTAGTGCTTTGGCTTCTACCCACCATCAAAAGACATGCACCTAAAGTATTTTTGTAAGTGCCGTTTCACATCCAACCGAGCCAATACAGCCAGAAGAAAAAATGTGGACGGATTCAGTGAGGATTCTGCACATTGTTAGGTGGATGTTTGACGGGCTTTTAATCAGAATAAGGTGATTGGTCAGAGGTGGTGTTTTCATGCACTAGGCCTGTCACAAGAATCACCGTATCCACTTATCGTGCAATATTTCAAAGCTGGAACAATATTTCTTGAGGGTCAGTATTTATCGTGTGTACTTTTTTGTTGCACTACTGGGAAATTTTGGGTTAATTTTGGCAATACAATAAGATTAAGCCGTAAAGGGTCAGTATTTATCGTGTGTACTTTTTTGTTGCACTACTGGGAAATTTTGGGTTAATTTTGGCAATACAATAAGATTTAAGCCGTAAAAAGTTGAATTCATAACTTCTATGACTCATTACAGACGCAAACTAACGACTAAACTGTTTCATTCTGCTGACTTATGATTTTTAACAATATGGTGGATTTAGAAGAGTTTTTGTGGTTTAAATCTGCTCTTGGGTTTTGGTGTCAGTGGCATAAATTAGTTTCAATGCTATCACATATTTACCTCAGCAAAATTACCATGACAAACCAATGCGCACCAAACATTCGGACTCTGCCCTCTGCAGTTTGAGTATTTGAGTGCTCTGGAAAACAATCTCCCTCTGTGTATTAGACCAGCCCAATCTTTAAATATTTGTAAAGCTTTGTTGAAAACTCATTTGTTTGCACTGGCGCTCAACACGAGCTGAGCGGGACACTTGTGTTGTATCGTTCTATCATGTTTTTGCATGTTTTGTTTTATAAGATTGGACTTTATATCGCCTTTGTACAGCACTTTGTTCAGCTGTGGTTGTTTTAAAATGTGCTTTATGAATAAATTTGACTTGACTATTTGTTTTATTTAGAGACAAATCTGTGCATGTTTTTGTCCTCCTCTGGGTTAATCATTATTAGAACTAACTTACACATGGGTTAGTCTCATTTTAGATCAGGTTTAGTTTTAGTTAAGCCCATGTTTAGCCCTAAATTAGACCTGATATAGTCTGGGTTTAGATCCGGTGGTTCTCGGAGAGCCAGATATTATCTCAGGTGGTACTTGAGGTGAAGAGTTTTAAAACGCCTGTCTAATTTGATTTCTGGAGTTATCAGATTATTGAAATGTCATGTAAAACTTACACTTACATCTGATTTCTTTGAATGTTCACACCTGCAGGTTTTAAGAATAATCTGCCTCTGAGAGTTCACTGATTGGTTAATTCCTCCTGTCACTCACTCAGAGCATGAGTGCCTGAGAGCTGCGTTAAACAGAGAAGCTCTGAATGACAATTTCACCAAAACAGCATTTGGCCAGGATCAGATCACAATTCAGTTTTTAACTTTTTACTGTCAAAAAGTAAACGGATTTCTTTCCATGTATTTGCCCAACTACAGATATATTGTATAAGCAGCTCTTGAGGTCAAAATATGTCTGCTGTCTGTGTGACCGCATCTAATTAGAAAGCATTTTATTGTCAAATAATCAAGAAGTGCGTGTTAGCATGCTAGTTCTCACATCTCCGACATGTTAGTGCCACATGAACCATCTCACACTCTGAGAACTTCAGGGACCGGCCTCCTGCTGGAGCCCAGAGCCAGGACTACACCAGGACTACACCAGGACTACACCAGGACTACACCAGGACTACACCAGGACTACACCAGGACTACACCAGGACTACACCAGGACTACACCAGGACTACACCAGGACTACACCAGGACTACACCAGGACTACACCAGGACTACACCAGGACTACACCAGGACTACACCAGGACTACACCAGGACTACACCAGGACTACACCAGGACTACACCAGGACTACACCAGGACTACACCAGGACTACACCAGGACTACACCAGGACTACACCAGGACTACACCAGGACTACACCAGGACTACACCAGGACTACACCAGGACTACACCAGGACTACACCAGGACTACACCAGGACTACACCAGGACTACACCAGGACTACACCAGGACTACACCAGGACTACACCAGGACTACACCAGGACTACACCAGGACTACACCAGGACTACACCAGGACTAAACCAGGACTACACCAGGACTACACCAGGACTACACCAGGACTACACCAGGACTAAACCAGTAAAGCACTTTGAATTACTTTCTGTACACATTGTGCTATACAAATAAACTTGCCTTGCCATTTTATTGTCCGATAATCCGGAAGTGTGTGTTAGCATGCTAGTTACTGTTAGCCTTACCATCGTGGCAAAACTCCGCTCCGATCTCTGAAAGCTGTGAAAAGCGCTTATAAACTCATCATGGTGAATAATTAGGACGCTCCGAAAGCATAAGGTGAGCGAGGAATAACTTTGGAACCACTGCAAAGCATTTTAAAAAATTTTAAGACAGCGCCTTTAATACCGTACCAAGACGTCAATCGAAAACGCCAAGCTTAGGTGTCCTTTTGCATGAGCTGATGTTGAACAGGCCTTGAATCCATGTGTGGTTTTTTTTTTTTTTTCCCAGCTCTCCTGCGCTCCTTTGTGCCACCAAGGCCACTGACAGCAACATGGTGAGAGTGAATGACATCCGCTCGCCTCCCGAACATCTTAAAATTCCTCATTATCCACTAACACACGGCCTGCCTCTATTCCATTACTTACCCCGCGTATTGTACAAGCCCCGCGAATTCAATGTAGTGGCTTTTATTGTAGAAAATGAAAAAATGTCGTGTCCCTCTTCGCTCTCCCTGTCCTTGTGCTAATTTAAAATGTCTCATCTTGGCGACGTGTTCAACTGTCTGATTGCCTTAGCGAAGAAAAAAAAAAAAGAAAAACAGGAGTGTAGTAGTAGGAATCCCTCTTTTCTTTGTCCGAAAGGTGGAAATATACCGTGAATGATGGAGGGGGGAAAAAATGCAGTTTCTTCAAGAGTTGGTCCAGGGTCTGGAAGCAGCTCCAAACCACGAAGAAGACATGACTATAGGAAGTTAACTGCATGAGACAGGTTTTCATGTTTTTCTAATTATCACGTTGTTTGGTGGGATCGTACCTGTGGTCAATATTTATCATAGTTTTAGTTGAGGGGGAAAAGTACTGGAGTAGTTACAAATTTGAATACCTCAATATGTCATCAATTCTATCCAAAATGCTAAGACAATTGGCTCTGTGCACAACAGCGCCCGGCGACCTCACTGTTAGCGTCACTACTTCCTGTTCAGTTGTATCTCTATGAATTTTTTGCCGAGTCAATATCTAAAGATGAGGCAGTGGACAAGGAGCTGTGGATGGATGTCACTGAAAACATGTTCAGCACAACACAAATAAAATGAATACTTCACAGACGACACTTTCTGTGTTTAGGAAGAGGGATGTTTGTGTCCCAATGCTAACGCTAATGCTAATTTTGAGGCATAATAAATATTAAAACACCACCACAAACTGACGTATTCTACATATAAAAATTATTGGGTAGTCTTTATTTGAATTAATTTCAATTTTAATATGCTATTTATTTTATGTTTTCAGATTTTAATAAAAGTGACCGTTAGCTTTGAGACACAGTGAGCTAACTAGCGGCTACAGAGCCCATTTGCAGACAAAAAACATGATTATCCGTCACTTTAAACACTGATATAGCAAATTAAAGTAACAACAATATTGTGTAAATTAGACAAGCTCTGGCCCTTATTTACAGTATGGTTTAAATTCAGTTAAACCAAACAAGAGACACTTTTGGTGTGTTGGTGCTTTACTTGCAAATGTAATTGTTTGCCGATATATTATTTCACAATCAGGTTATGGTTAGATATAGTAAAGGTGTTTTGGTAAAGGTTAAGGCAGTGGGACAGGTTTAAAAATTGTCAAACTCCCCATTCACCTTATTCCGCCCACTTCTGCCTCTAAATGCTCCCAAATCACACTTTTTTGTGGTTAGACGTTAAACTGTTAAACGTGGATCCCATTCATTACAATGGCGAATTTGAGAAAAGTTTTGCCGCTAAAATATGACGAAGTAGGTTCATTTGTGCTCACGGGCACCAACAAGTCAACACTGCACAGAATCTCTGGGCTTCGTAGTCCGTATAGAACTTATTTACTGTCAAGATCAGCAGCCATATGCAAAATAATACAACCCCAATGCCAATGGCGGCGCCCACGGCAACCTCCAGAATAAGGTGAATAGAGGATTTAGACAAGACTAGTTTTAGTGAAGTGAGTCAAACCTGCCATATGCACATTAAGGTCTTAACGTTCTTTAGTCATGCAAAAGCTTTGTCACTCATTCTATTCCCGTACAGCACATTCAGGCCAGGATTTAACCTCCAGAGGAACGTTCTTGAGGTCTTCACACAGTGGAGGAGCAATAGCGATTTAATATTCTGCTGAAACACTACCGCAACTTGTACAAGAGTTAAAATGCCAAGTTCGAAACAGCGCCGCATAAAGAACAGGCCATTTGCTTTTATGACAAAAAGTTCTACCCGAAATAGCTAGAAAACCCTGACTCTCCAGACTCCACGTGGTAAACTCGATGCTCAAAACCGCCTGTGATACAATACGATGATGAGTAAACACAAAAAGATAAAACAAAAAAAAAAAAACCCACAAACTTTCAACACAGAATAAGAACCGTTTATTTAATATTAGCAAGAGTTCTTCCTAGTTCTGGTATAGATCTATAATGCTAAAGGTCCAATGTTTTGTTTTTTTTATGTATCAATACTTTTTCAAATGATTAACCCAACTAGTTTCAGTATCAGTTATGGGTATCATTTCTTAACACCCAAATTAAGTGTATTATTTAACTCTGAAGTCACAGTACCAGGAAAGTACAGCCACTCATTCAAATATTTAAAAAAATGATCTTAAGACGATTCCCCCAAAGACGAAAATAAATCAAAATAAAGACTAATTAGATCTGCGTCAATATAACTAAGCATTGTATCACACTGTTTATTGACTCAATTTGGCAGAATATTAGAATGACTTTAGTGACTGCGCAGATGCGCTCATCTGCTGACAGTGTCCTACTGCCCTCCAGCGGCCAGAATCAAAACTACATCTTGAAATCTTGTACAGTTGGTGTCGGTGTGTTTTTCACCACTTTATGAATTTATACTTTGCAATGACATCACGCCGGGGGGTTCTGCATGCGTGTCTGTGGCGGAATAATCAGCAGTTACCATGGTGACACAATGCACACAGCAAACACAGCCTGTTAAGTGTCTGAAAACTCGAGAAAAAATACAAAATGGATTTAAACAAACATTTTCAGGAGCCTGTGATCAACGCGAGCGTCCATGGTCCTGTTTAGGTGTTTGATTTTTATCAAAAAAAGCTGAGAAACTGTTGGTTAGTGCTAGCTAACCTGATTGTGATGGTAATTTTATGTGAGGGGGGCTTGTTTAACACCACAAATCAGCTCACCTCTGTAGTAATCAATTCATTATGGTCAGACTGCTTGGATTAAAGTCTAAAACAGAGCAGTTCCTCTAGTTAGCCTCACCCCTCAGGGAATATTGACGACACCAGATACACAGCATCAATACAAATAAGTCAGGCCTTTATGGTACATTATATAGTTTTCTTTTATATGTATATTTCGAAGTATAAACTTACTAATATCAACAGTGCCTGGTGTGTGCAAATTGTTACTATTGGAACATTTTGGTAAAATTAGACACATGTTCCATATACAATCAAATTATATTGATTTATTGATTTTTAAACAAAATACTTGCATAAAAAGCATCTGTCACTTGAGGGAGGACTCAATCTTTTCTCACCAACTACCCCCAAAGAAAAGATTTGGCCTTCCAAGTACCACGAGATCTAAACCAGGTCTATATTAAAACTATTCCAGGTCTAATCTCGGTCTAAAAATGGACTACATCATCACCACTGTTATTCTGAACAAGAAAATATCCAAAGGAGGACAAAAAGTGGGTTAAATGAACTTGATATTAAGCAAACCCACAAACTGAAGAGCTGTCCAAGTCCCGCCTGAAGAGCTCAGTGCCAGAGTTTGAGAAACACTGAGCCTCCGTCTTATCCTTTTACATGGAGCTTATGCCAATCCAAGATGAGATACAAGTTTTGTGTTTTATATTTGAGTCAAGGCCATTTTGATCATGAGTCATACGATAAGTTTGATAAGTTTTTGATAAATGTTCTGGCACCAAGCAAGTTTTGGGTCAGGGACATAAAGGGAGTTATTTAGTTGCATAATATTTGAACTATGTATGTACGATTTCAAACTTAGAGCAGATTAAAGGGCCTATGACAGGTTAGACTACTCAATTTATACTAAAACACAGTTAAGATCATAATTTTTAAGATGTTTCTTTAAAAAAAATAAGCAATAAAATAAAAATCACACTTTGTTTCCCAGTTTGGCCTTTTTCTAGGTTTAAATTTTAACTTCCTGATTTGAAAATATGACATTACGCTAAGGAATTCTATAACAGTTACCTAGCAACTATATTGTACACTGGACACTGGGATGAAACTCATAAAAAATGTGTTTCATACATGTAAATAGTGCCTAAGTTTTGTTTTAGAACGCTCCTGTAATTTCTAACATATTTGCAAAATGCTTCTGATTGGTGTAAAACTATAATTTATATTTACAACTGGTATTATCCCACCAAATTAAGTAAAAATGCATTGAAACGTCATACAACCCTGCCTTATGAGCACTTTAGGGTGGAAACAATTCAGATGATGGCCAGAGGTGGCAGTAGAGTCTCTGAAAGTTTTCATCTACAGGTCAAACTCTGTACAGTGCATAGTGACTAACTGAAGGGTGAAATATAATGGACATTTTCAACTATTCAACCATTTATTTTATGTATTTAACCCTTATTTTATGTATTTAACCCTTATTTAACCAGGAAAACCTCACTGATTTTAACATCAACATTTATTCCCATGATCTTCTGTGGAGAAAATATTCAGTTGAGAATTGCTTTTTACGGCTTTCGGTACAGACGCTGAAACAAATGACAAGCTGCATTTTAACTGGAAGCGGTACCTTTATTTGGAGAAGCCATGAACTCCAAAGACTCTTACGTTTTTTTTTTACATTCTGTTGGACAAATTGGCAACGGTAACAACAGATACGTCACTGCCATGTACCTAAATAAAACACTGTATGCAGGATTTCTCATTTCAGTCCCCAGAGGCTGTACGAAGATTAACAGTCAAATCAAGTTACAGATTTACAATAGGACAATTTTGCAGGATATATAAAAAAAAATATAAAACAAATTTTTAAAAAACACGGTGATGATTACAATTTAGTTTTGGCTATGAATCGTTTAACACTCTGTATGATCATAATGGGACAGAATGTAAAGTTCTCTTATCTGGTGTTTTGGATGCAGTGACAAGCATTTATATATAAAAAAGAAGATATCCTGCATACAATAGCCATTCACAGTTTTGTTAACAGCAGAAGTGTAAGACTGTAGTTAAGATACAACATACTGAGCGGGTTTGAACCAGGAAGTAAACTTTCATAACTCCAAAAAATACTTGACTTTAAATCAGTGGAAACATGAAACAAAAGGAACAAGTCATTCCCACTGCCGTTATTTTGACGCTGAAGCTGCACCACGTAACTTTTCTGGTGTTAAAAACCACTTGTCTCCACGGAGGTGTTTTTTGATGCCTGGAATGTTCCACAGCGTCGCATTAAACTTATCTCGCTTTTATTTACTTACAGGTGTTTTTATGGCTCAAAAATACCTTGGAAAATCGTGCATTCTTCCTGTGAGCGGGGTCGCCTCTCCACAGATCTGACCTGTGTCTTGGCCTGGTAACGGCATCTGCTTGGTTCCGTGAAGACAGATACGTTTAAGACTATCCATCGGGTTTCAGAATGCAAAAAAAAAAAAAGAAAAAAAAGTACGGTTGCTATAGCAATTACCAAATAAAAACAAAATACTATATCTTTTAAATATAACATAACAGGAAGCTGAAACCCATGAATACTGCAGAACATTCCAGACAAAATGCAAGTGGTGAACCCTCCCCACCTGAAAAGTTAGGCAGTGCACCTTTAATTCATTCCCTATATAGTACATTGTTGTCATGGTGAAAAGCTTTACGTTTTTGGTTTCACTCCCTTCTCTTTTTCAAACTGTTCGATCTGACTGAATATATCCAATAGGTTTGCAGGGAGATCCTTCTTGGCTTTGTCTTGTCTTGTATTATCCTCCATTTTTACGTTACTACTACTACTACTACTACTTGCCTTCTCTCCGTTCCCTCTTTCATACCTACCAATTTCCAGTGAACTCCTCCTCGACGACTCACTTCTGGCATATTTTGGATACTCCGAGTGAAAACTGGACCTCCGCGAATGCTCCGAATCCACCGAAGAGGTCGAGATGCGGCGTCTATCTTCAACGCTATCCCTCCTTTTCGCGTCGCTGTTCCTTCTGTTGTTGGTATCCTTGTAACTAGGACTACCGCCGTCTTGTTTTCGCTCTTCATCCGATATCGAAATCCTCCTATCCCGCCCGAACTTGGCTTTCGTGAACACGTCTTTAACTGCAAAACCCGGTCCGCCTTTTTGGTTAAGAAACGTAGCCGATGTTACTGGGGGGGCTGGATACCACTCTACCTCCTCCTCCTCCTCCTCTTGCTTGCTTCGTTTGCCCTGATCGCTTTTCCGGCTCTCCTTGGAGGATATTCGGCGATGGCGTTTGCTAGACTTGTGCTTTTTCTTTTTCTTCTTTTTTCGGGATTTGCGACGGGAGCTAGAGGAAGACGAGGAAGAGGAGGAGTTACTGGAGGAGGATGAGGATGTGGAGGAGGAAGATGTGGAGCGCTTGCGTTTTTTCTTCATCCTGAAAAGACAAATTACAAAGATTTAACCGTTTCCTTTTATCATTATATTATTTCATTTATCTGATTATTATCTAACTATTTTATAATTTTATGGTTTTGCTTTTATTTATGTTGCTTTAAGGCTGGTAATATCAATTTTGTTGTTTTTTTTTTATATAGTTTTGGTCTTTGTGATGCACTTTGGTAACATTTTTGTTTATAAAATGTTCTATAAAAATTTGGACTTGAGTTTTTTTGGATTTTGCTTAAGATTATAGTTGTATCATTTCATTTAAAACTAATTTTGGCATAAAAATGTCACTTGTTGCCTGATCACTCAAAGTACTGGTTAAGACAAAATACAGTTACTTCTATAGGTTTATTATAAAATAAGAAAAAACATTTTATTACTTCAATTCAGATAATGAGAGGTCAACATAAATGCCTTAAACTACCATGTATTGTCAAGAAAGTTTTTAATCATTGTGGTGACACTGCATTTTGACTGGTCCAGGACCCACCACACACAAGTTGATATCAAAAGAAGATATTATCTGTAGTACCTTTTTTCCTGTATTGTAGTGATGCTTTTTAAAGGTCCTATATTACGTACAATTGACTCTTTTGAGCTTTAAGACATGTTAAAATGCTGTCACCTCATTAGAAACATACCTGGAGTTGTGTTTTGTTTCATTCACACGTTTGAGTAACTCTTTATTATTAGTCTGTCTACATCTCCAAAGCTCAAAATGCTCTGTTCCACCTTGTGATGTCATAAAGCGGTAGTCTTCAAGTTAACCTTTTACCTTCAGTTCAGTAGAGATCGTCAATTCCAGGGCTGAAATTATCCAAATGATTCTAGTGAAGGTGTGCGGAGTTTAAAAACACAGCAGGAGCACTTCCTGTATTACCACATGACATCACAAGGTGGAAGGAGTGTTTTCCCTTTGAGACAACTCACAACAACACAACTCCAGGTCTGTTTTTGATGAGGAAACAACATTACAACATAGTGACAACATGCTAGGATTATATAAGGCTGGGTCTGTTAAAGGGCCCATGTTACGCTATTATCTGATCTGACTTGGACAAAACATACATTGTTGGGTTGTTTTGTTTTTGTTTTTAAATTATTACAGATGACTCAGAGTTCAATGTTTTATTACTATGAGCGTCACATAGGTAATTATCTAGTAAATAAAATAATCCGTAAGAAAATATAAATTGGCTAAAACAGAACGCAATGGGGTCCCACCAGAGGAGCTGGAGGAAGTGCCTGGGGTGAGGGGAGTCTGGGAGCGTGATTATATTATTAACAGTTTTATGTCTATTCATGATTTATTTCAAAAGGAAAACAACTCAACTGGACTAGGACATGGATTCTTGGTAACCCAACCAGTCCAAAAAACCTAATCCTACATTTGAAACATTTTGAACTTTAATTTAAAATCCAAACTTACCTCTTCTCCTCTTTTAAGATCTTACGTAACTTGTCAGCGCTCGTCTGACTGTTCTTAGTTTGAACCTGCTCCTTCTCCTTCGCCATCGCCTCTTCTCTCAAACGAATGGATTTCTTTACAGCCGCAGCACGGGGCCACGAGTTTCAAAATGGCACCCACAAACCCGTTTTTTTAAGTGCAAACGCATGCAATATAAAACCAGTTACAAGCAGCAGGAAGCCCAGCAAAACATTCAAGCCATTTTCCAAGTCATTTTCGCAAACGTTTAGCGAAAAATGGTGGTGCGGTTAACAAGGAAAGGATGCAAGTGAGTAAATTAATCAAATGAATCATGCCAAAGGATATATATGGGATCAAACGAACGCCATGGAAACAGAAAGTGTGAGTTGTATCAGGTAAAATGAACGCATAAGTAATAGAAAGCGTTAGTCACATATTAAGATTATTGAAATCAGAATGAAAAACAGATGTACCCCGTTAGAACGAGGTGGTCGCATCGTTACCAGATCATGAGCAGTTTAGGGTCCGTAGGGTCCAGTTGAAGTGGTGTATTCATTTTCATTGTCGGCGGTCGCGTTGGGTTTTTTTTGTTTTGTTTTTTTACCCCAGATGACACGCAGAGGACAAGTCCGTGGCAGCCGCAGGGTCAGAGGTCACAGTGCCAGGTTCACAGACACATACACGAAAACACTTCATCAGAATTACAAATTGGACAGCAGCAAATTTCACAAAAACTGACAGAAACAAAGAGGAGACGTTTGGCTTTTGGTTCATTTGTTAAAGGTGCGCTGTGTAACTTTCTGCCACCTGCTCGTTTCTATGGAGATGTAACTGCGTTGTATTTGATGTTCCACAGTATGGCAACCTATCCATCTTGCATTTATTCCATTACAGATGTTTTTATTGCTTAAATATACCTAAAACATGAGTTCTTACTGTGCGTTCCATGGAAATATATATGTTTATTACCATACTGTGGAACATTCTAGGCAAAGCTATGTCATCTCCATGGAGACAAGCAGACGGACACTTCACCAGAAAAGTTACATATTGCACCTTTAAGAGAAGACTTTATCACTAATGAAAAGCAAGATCATTTTTATTACAGTATGTGACCAGCTTCTATTAACACAATTCACTGATTCATTTGAAATATTTTTAGAATAATAATAAAATATAATAATAAATATAATAAAAAGATAAAACATTTTGAAAGATAAA
>KN486417.1:0-17917 GCA_000787095.1 Periophthalmodon schlosseri | reverse complement strand
CTGCAAACCTCCATCATGTCTCTCATTTCTCCATATAAAGCAGGGGTGGTCAAACTTTTTTTAAGCCTCGCATATCAAAACACAGACTTGACTCTGACAGTTTTACTATTTAATTTGGCATTACCTGTGGTATTTCATTTATTGCCCTATGGATATGTGATGTTATCCAGTTATCTACAGAGAGTTTGATGGCTGCAAAGAAATCCCATTTTATTTCCCTGAGTGAAAAAGTGTCTGGACCAGGGGACCAGGGGACCGGGGGACCAAGGGACCAGGGGACCGAGGGACCGGGGGACCAAGGGACCAGGGCTTGTCCATGTGATTGCTATGAGGGCCACATAAAGAGACACCAGTAGAGCTCAATGGTGCAATGTAATGAAGGTAGTAAAGTACTGTACTTAAGTAAAAAAATAGGTATTTGTACTTTACTTAAATAGATTTTAAAGTGGATACTTTTTGCTTTTACTTCACTACATTTAAGAGCAGGTATTTGTACTTTTCCACTCCACTCCAGTTAGGAAAAAACGATTGATTCAGTTGTTTCTGTTGAACAAAATGCAGCGCAAATCTTTTAACAAAATCACTACATTTTAAGCCTTTTATAAGACCTCGAAATCTGCTTGAAGTATTTTGACTTTTTACTCTTTAAATACATTTTTAAACAGGTACTTTAATACTTTTACTTAAGTAGATTTTTTCATGTGATATTTTTACATTTACTTGAGTATTTTTAAGTAACAAAATTGAGTACTTCCTCCACCACTGCACAGTACAGTGTGTGGTGTCTGGTTCATGGACCAGAGCTGTACATATAATATGCGGCTGAAGTCAACAATAGAGTTATGTACATGAATAATACAGGCTGTTGATATATTGGCTGCAGAGACCCCTGAGCTTTGTGGCTGCCCTTTGGAAATAGATTTTAAATTGCAATTCATACATGTACTCGTGCTGTCTGCTATAAACCCAATCCAGCCAGGAACATTCAAAAGGCTGTTCACGCATTACCAGCACTGTGTATGATCCCAGTAGAAGCTGTATATATTCTTCCAAGCCTCTAGGGGACAGAATATTTGTCTCTCATACTTGTACAATATGTTGCTTGTCAAATACAGCTAGCCCTGTCACGATAACACATATTGAAGTTTGATATATCGCTGAAGTAAATATAGACAATAAACGATAATATTGAAACTCATTTATTTTACTGATACAAAAACCCAAGAGCAGATTTAAACCACAAAAACTATTCTAAATCTACAAAATTGTTAAAAACCATGAGCTGCAATAAATAAACAGCAGAATGAAACACTTTAGTAGAGAGTTTGTATCTGTAATGAGTCATAGAAGTTATTCATTCAAACATCTACGGCTCAGATCTCATCAGATAGCCAAAAAGAAACAACAATCTCCCAGTTTTGCAAAGAAAAAGTACACACGATAAAGGGCTACAAGACCTAAGCTGCCATTATTTTTAACAATGTTAGAAGTCTGATGAAAAGTAGTTTTGTTCACTATTTAAAGGCTATGTTGCTTCACTGGTGGAGATCTGCCACCTGCTTGTCTCCATGGAGATGTTATTGCTTTGCATGGAATGTTCAGTATGATATACATTTTATCTCCTTATAATTCTAAATGTCAGTGGGACTATCCTGGTTAAATAAAGCATAAATAAAGCACCTGTAATGAATCCATCCATTCATTTTCTTCCGCTTATCCGGGGCCAGGTCAGGGAGGCAGCAGTTTAAGCAGGGACTCCCAGACTTCCCACTCCCCAGACACTTCCTCCAGCTCCTCCGGTGGGACTCCACGCGTTTTCCAGGCCAGCCGAGAGATATAGTCCCTCCAGCGTCCTGGGTCTTCTCCCAGTGGGACATGCCCAGAACACCTCCCCAGGGAGGCGTCCAGGAGGCATCCAGAACAGATGCCCAGTCCACCTCAGCTGGCTCCTCTGGACGTGGAGGAGCAGCGGCTCTACTCCAAGCTCCTCCTGTGTGACTGAGCTTCTCACCCTGTCTCTAAGGTGTATTTAAATAAATGCAAAATAGAAGTCTAATACCATACCGTGGAACATTCTAGGCAAAGCACTCATAAGCTCTATGGAGACAAGCAGGAAGCGTAACTCTCTCAGAAGGTTCCATATTGCTACTTTAAAGATATTGTTACTTGTAAACATATTTAGAAACAGATTGGGTATTTGAGAAATTACACTTATTCATGTAACGTAAATATAGAAAATATGTAGTAAATTTGCCTCATAGATCATTACTGATAAAGTGTTGGCTTGGGTAGTGCTGCAATAGGCTCTTTTCACGGAGCAGCTTGGCTAGTTCCTGTTTGGAGCCACACTTCCCGCTCCATTCATTGTGTGTTGGAAATTAGCTGAGTCATGCTAAAATAAATCAATATTTAAATACCAGGCAGCGGACAGCAAGTTACAGATAGATAATCACAAACAGGTCAAGACTTTTACTACGATGTAAAGACTGCACCAGAGGAAGCTTCTGTGTTTATAAAAGTAGGTGTTTGTGTTTTGAAGCTAATGCTAATGCTAATGCTAACTCAAATTAAAATGAATCAGTGATGTTAAAATAGCGCTACAGTCTGAATGATTTTGCACAGAAAAACAATGGACTTGTCATTAGATGTATTTTCATAAAGTTGTTTTGTTCTATGTTGAGATTTAGATTAGCTTAGCATTAGCATTAGCTTTGAGACACAAATACCTACTTTTATAAACACACACGTTTCCTCCAGTTAAATGCTTACAGCATCATAAAGGTCTTAACATGCCTGCATCTGTAACTTGCTGTCCGCTGTCTGATATTTAAAGGGCCCATATTATGCTATTTAATGATCCGTGTTATAATATTGTTTCCTCATCACAAACATACTTGGAGTTGTGTTTTGTTTCATTCACACATGTTTAACACACAAACCCTGCATATTCAGAGTTCTTCTCTTAGACGGAAAACACTCTGTTCCACCTTGATGTCATGTGGTAATGTGTCATGTGTGGAAGTGCTCCACTGTTTTTAAACTCCATGCACCTTCATTAGAATCGTTTGGATAATTTCAGCCCTGGAATGGATATCTCTACTGTACTAAAGGTAATAGGTCGCTGTTGAGGTTTGGAGATGTAGACAGACCAATAATAATGGTTTAATTAAACATGTGTGAATGAAACAAAACACAACTCCAGGTATGTTTTTGAGGAGGTAACAACATTATAACATGGCTTAAAGCTCACAAGAGTCAATTTGGTGTAATATAGGAGCTTTAAATATTGATGTATTTTACCCAGACTCTGCTAAAACCTCATAGAAAATGAATGGTGCAGAAAAGAGCCACTCTGCAGTTTTTGAGAGAACCGGAACTAGCCGGGCAGCTCCGTAAGAAGGACACTGTACAATACATAATACCGCATATGAGTCAGTATTGTGAGAAAATAGACACATTTTATTGTTAATATGAGCCAGCCACTCCTCCACACAAACACCATTATGATACACACCTCAGCTTCAGCTTGAGCTTTGGGTTATTCAAATTAATGGCTCACTGAGTGGTCTATGAATATCTAGACAAAACCCTCTCCTCATTACCCTCCCATTAATATGACCTGTATATATAAAAGAACACTTAAGGACACACAGCAGCTTGATAATAAGTGCGTCTATTTATAGTCCCCATTTGCAATCCACCTCTCCCTATCATCGTCAAACATCAGCTCTCGTCAGTGATTACTCTGAGCACTTTAGCTGTCAGCGCATTCGAGCAGGAAGCCATGCATACAGATCCCAGTGAGATGCATATAGATTATACTGAGAGAGCTATATCACTTTCAGGCTTTACCTCTGCCAATTTTCACCTCCGATACATCCCCGTGAACTCTTGCCGCCCTCAAATGACTTCTAAACGGGCGCGCGGAATAGGCTAGTCTCGGATTATCAGCGAAATTATGTCATCCTCGCACACTGATCGAAGGGGCCATTTGTCATCGCTATGGGCGACGGAGAATGCTCCCTCTCTTTCTCACACGAGCGCTGAGGGGTGAAGGTAAAGTTGTGGGTTTATGTCTCAGAGGGTTACACTTGCGTCGCCCCTCTTAAAATAGACATGGCTTTTTACTGCAGCACAACTCTGCAGTGGCTCCACGTGGGCCTCTCTCTCGCTCTCTCCTCCCCTTTTATTGCATTCCCTTTAACACGTTTGTGCTCCCTCTAGTATTATTTCACATGCATTTACTGTTCGGGTGAGATGTGAACCGGTAACGCTCCAGCTGAAGGGTGATTGCTTACCAACACTCACATTTTGCTACATAAAAAAACACTATAGAGCCGACACGAGAAAACGAGAGTTGATCGGCGAAATGGCGTCTTGAAAATAAGCGATTAATGATTGCTCAGACATGCACTATTCACATCAAAAACAACTTTAACAAGGTAAATGAGAAGGAAACAACTATAACATGGTTAAAAGCTCTGAAAAGCCTGCTTTAAGTTTAATATTTCTATAGTGGAACATTTGGATATTTTTTGCCATGGTAACCTTACGCAAACTCAACCACCAGTTCATTTGGAGTTAAACAGTTAAACAAAATACCACAGTTAGATCAGCTGGAGAATTAGCTTATAGCTTATTGCATTACCTTAGCTTTTCCTTAGAACGTGTCACAATATTGACTTAAAGGCGACATATTATGCTTTTTAATGTACTTAGTTTTGAATTTTACCACCATTAAATCGTTACTTTACATTTATTTCATTGTAAAGTGGAGTATTGATCTAAAATGGCTTAGCTAATCATAGAAATGGGATAATTGACTTTTGATCTGTTCAAAAGAGCTAATATTTTTGAAAACTGACTGAGTGGGTGGAGATAGGGGGTAGGTGTAAACAAAACATGAGCATGATAACGGCTAACACATTTATTTTGATTTATTTTTCTTTATTTCTAAAGGGAGAGTGCAGTGAGAGCACCAGCCTCTCTTTGTCATGAGCGCCCTGTGAAAATACAGAACAATACAAACAAAAACAAACTAAACAGATAACTGCATAGGTCCATTTAAAACATTAAAAACAGGAGCAGGTGGGAGTATAAATGTTTATTGCCAGATTATTAAAGTGCATTAGTGGCACCAATTCTATCCAGTTTTGCATGTCCTTGAAATATATTCTATTTTTGGAAAGCAAAATAATTCAAAGCTTTTTTTCCCCCATTTCAGTCCTAGTGCGGCCAGTTTTCAGACTTATACAATCATGAGATCTTGTATTAAAAGTTCCCGTATCAAAGTTCAACAAACTTCTATTATTATTATTATTATTACAGTTTATGTGTAGCCAGTGCTGTTCATGTTTAGCTTCAGGAGAACAGGGACCTCAGTGTCTCTAGACTTGGCTCTCTCTCTGTGTATTCTCTGATTGCTGCGACCTCCAGTGGAACACACTCTGCAGTAAAATAGTATTGGCTGTTTCATATTCTATCTCACAGCTCAGAATATAGGTCAGTGCTTTTCTGACCTCACTATGGTAATCAGCGCCGTAGAAGACCCATGAATCACACTTATCACCTGCTGTTTGTTAAGACAGAATGCAGTTAGGGAATGACTCATGAGAAGCACCTCCACACGCTCTGTGTAATCGGAACCAGCGTCCTTATATCATTTTTACATATGAGGTCTGAATTAGGGACGCGCCGATCCAGCTTTTTCTGTTCCGATACCGATACCAGTGCAGAACCTGAAAACAGCATTTAAAACAAAATAAGAAACAATATAAAAAACTAAATCTAAAATAAAATAAAACAAAGCTGATCCAAACGTGTTTTGTAGCTGTTCTTTCTGTATGAAATGTATCTACAAGGAACTACTTCAAAAACTGTCAGAATACCTCACCTGTTTGTTAATCATTGATACCGGAACATTTAATACCAGATCACATGACTGCATAAGGCGAAGGACTGGCCGCACCAAAACTGAAATGGGAAAGAGGGTTTTTAGCTGTTTTGCTTCACAAAAATGGAACACACTCCAAGGAAAAGCAAAACTGGATACGTTGGTGACACAATCGCAGTTTAATAATCTGGTAACAAACTTTTATACACACACCTGCTCCTGTTTTTAATGTTTTACATGGACTTGTTTTGTTTGTTTTTCTGTTTGTATTGTATTTTGAACAGGGTACCCATGAAAAAGAGAACCCAAGTGCTCTCATTGCTCCCCTATATAAATAAAGAGACAAAGACAAATTCATGAGACTGTCAATAGGGCCAATAGTCTTATTACATTATTAATTTACATGTCCAACCAGGATATCAGGTGGACCGATATTTGGAAGCCAATATCTGATACCAGAATCAGACTGATGTATCCCTATTCTGAATAAATGCACTGATTGTTGTTAATTATGTAAAATGGACTTTTATGAGCGTCTAACCATAATATAAGTGTTCCCTCATTAGTTCAGACTCGTATTCCGTTTTGATTCATGTACGTTGGAGTAATCCTGTATTGTCCTGCATTTGAGGCTTGAGGGAGTGAAGATGTTTGGCTGCTCATCCAAGCCGCTTCTTCAGTTCTGGTCAGATCACTGATGGACACTGCCTTATATCTATCTGAAGGGAGGAGCTGATGGCACTGAAACTAACACTTTACAGTTTCTGTTTGGCTAGGTCTATTGTGCTACCCTAAGTGTGCACTGTGCCTGAGTCCTACTGAGTCCTTCACACCTATTAGCATCCTGGCTAGCCCTATTGTTTGTCATATTGTCATTAGGGGCTTGAATGACTATGCTAAGTAGAACCCAGGCACAAAAAGAAAACACGGCAGTGGGCTAGGCTGACCTGAGTATGGGTCTGGATCCGTGCATCTCGACTCCAGGGAGCTCGCCGAAGCGGTAGTTCCGGAAGCGAGGGCTGTTGCAGCAGGGGCCGGAGACTGGAGAGTGAGCAAAGCGGAAACCTGGTTGGTGAGCTGAGTGACCTGTTGGGTCAAGGCTTGGTTGCATTCAAGCAGAGCCCGAATACTCTGTTCATGTTGTCCAATCAAAATTCCATGTTGCAAAAATGCCCGGCATAGCGTTTGGTCTGGCCTCGAGTCCGCTTGATCCATGCTGGCCAGATCGTTCTGTCCTAACAATTGGAGGGATTAAAGATAGACTCGGGGTAAAAGTTTAACAGAGTTTATTACAAACAAGTGAACGTGAATGTTGGTTGAAGGAGCAGGTAGTAGGGAGCTGGGTTGAAGGCTGGCGTCTTCGAACCGGTCGTAGAAAGCTGGGTCAGAGGCTGAGGTGCAAGCCTCTGACCCATTTCATCTGTCCTTTTGGTTCACATGAGAAAAAAAAACTTTCAATATTTTTTTTTTGTAGTTTATGGTAAAATGAACGTGAATCTCACGTCCAGAACAGGGAGGGGGCAGTGTTGAGCTCCATTGGTTTGTTTTTCAATGCTTCCTTCGGCAAAAGTTTTCCCTAACTTCCAAAACTCACTGCCTGTTCCATGTTCTTGACTTTTTCTGAACATGTCACATGTCTGATCTGGCAAAAAAGGAGAAAAACTAACCACAAAAACCAGACTGAGCCAAGCGGAACTGTACCACAGAGGATACACTGACGATCTGGCGGCGTGTGAAGGATCCTCGGTCCCTTTGTGCTCCAGAGGCGAAGGCTTGATTGTTGATCGGCTGCAGGTGTGTAGTGGGTGGGGCCAGAGTCTCCGCCCAGCTCCAGGCAAGTGCACAGAAGGGAGGGGAAAGACAGCACAGAAACACAGGGACAGACTGGAATCTTGACAGTATGTTAGAGTTTAAATCAGACTTATTCTGCAAAATCGACTTTTCAGAGCTTTTAACCATGTTATAGTGGTTTCCTTCTCATTTACTCCCTGAAGTTGTACAATGCCGTGTAGAATTCGGGAGCGTCATATAGTCCCTTTGGTACAAATGAAAAAAAAATTGACTAATCGCTAGGGTGATCTGCAGCTATCCATATGAGAGGCTGACAGCTGCACGGCTCTTTGTTGTGATGACATTTACGGCGACGTCAGCTCCCATTGGCCACCGCATTTATCTAACACGGAAGTGAGCGGACTTGTCTCTTTTATTAAGTCATTTTAGATGAATATTACGATTTAAAATGTGCAAATTATGACATAATGATTTATGGGTATAGAGCACACACAAGCACAATATGACTTCTTTAATACTAAATAACCATTTTTTTCTAAATTTCCAACTGTGAAGAAAGAAATAATTCCTTTTTGGAAAGTGACCACTTCTCAGGTTTTGCAGTAAAGGGCGTTTTTTCCAAGTTTGTCTCGGAGTTAGAGACCTACCTCCATTATTTTGATTCCTCTGGGGAAATTCACCTTTGTTGTTGCTGAAGTGAAGACAGAATGAAGACTTTGTCCCAGTTTATGCTGCAGATGCACTGCCATGTTTGGAGAGGCTGCATACTGTAGGATTACACATGTATAAGCAGATCAGCCTCTGTTCTAAGGTGATTAGATGGAGAATATCAATACTGGCTTTATCAAATCAATTTAGGCCTGATGGATCACTGATACGGTGTTGACTGTGTTCACAGCCCTATCAGCGTCCGGCAACTCGAGCTCCGGGGCCTAAACATGGCCGCCCATTGAAGTCAATGGGCCGTGCGCAAGTCGCGAGTTTAGCCTTTAAGCACATCCGGTCTTGCCCTGACCATCGACCATGCGCAGTTGAGCTACCCCCCATGATACTTTGCATGTCGAGAGCGAGTGGAGCAGAAGAGTGTGAAGGAGGCAAGGGAATAATAAATAAATAATAAATGATAATGTTTGTGCTTCCAGGACCTTCTGAACCATGTTCTAAACCTGCGGCTCGTTCACATCGCTCACATGCTCGTTCATGTCGTACCATGTGACCGCTCCAACCAATCAGCGCTTGAGCTTAGCTAGAGCTAACGATTAAAAAGTGTTTTTAAGACAACAGACAGATTTAAAGTTGAGAAAAAATTCATGATCTGAAAATGGGTAAAAATCGCGAAAAAATTGGACCTTTGTGAAAGCTGTAGGTGCCCTGTCAGTCCCTGTCACGAGCAGTTTGTGATTACATTGCACTCTACAAGAAAAATCCTTCCTGGGCAGGAGGGATTTTTCCGTTGCAGTACTAATGAGTGGCCACTAATCCAACTCGAGACAGCTTTAAGCTAGCAATACCCTATCCAGTTAAAATGAATAAATATTTAAAGATCAGGCTGTGGACAGGGAGCTGTGGGTCGATGTCACTGACAACATGTTAAACACTACACAAATAAAATGAATACTTCACCGGAGGACATGTTTGTGTCTCACGCTAATGCTAATTTTGAGACATAAATATTAATACAACGCCACAAACTGAAGTATTCTACATGTAAAAATAACTGGGTAGTCTTTATTTTAATTCATTTGAATTTTAATAGGTTGTTTATTTTATGTTTTCTGATTTTGGTAAAAGTGACTGTTAGCTTTGAGACGCAGTGAGCTTATAATTTTTTATTGGTTAAATGTGATCAACTAATTGGCTTGCTTTAAATGTTAATTTAAAGCAAAAATGTCAAAAGTGACTCTGTCTTACTTTAGATCAGTGTTTCCCGATGGTACAGGGACCTGGGGGTACTCGGGCGGTTGTCATGGGTGACTTGGGATGATTTCAGGAATTAGAAAGGTAGAATTAGCATTGTATTTAAATATAAAATGTTCTTTGGAGTACATTTCAGCTGGTAGAGTGTTTGTCCAAAGGTTGACCCACAGGTTGGTGGTGCCATTCCAGCTCCAACAGATGAATTCTGTCATTATGTCCTTGGACAACCCACCTTGCCCCCAGTATCTACATACACTGGTGTGTGAATGGGTGAGTGTTTCCTTGATGTAAAGTGCTTTGAGTGCCTTGATGGTGGAAATGTGCTATATAAAAAAGTGACTATTTACTATTACCATTTACTAAATACACACCAGTATACAAAATAGGAGATACTCAAAGTGTGAGACAACACTTAGGTTCTATTGAAGACTGGGAGACGCTGCTTTAGATAAAGGAAAGTACAAGGCTGCTTCTTTGTCCTTGAAAAAGACAATATAAAAGTCAAATTTATGAAAAAAGATTGCTACTTTTGCATGGGAAATGCCAGCTCTATTACTCTTTTAAGTGCTCCGTCAGCACAAATCTTGTAAATATTAAGGTTAGAGCTTCAGTGTTTGCTCCTTTACAGCTTTTCTTCCTAAAGTACTGGGCTCCAATCAGGTTTGCCCATGTGTTTTCATCACACTATAATGAAGGTAGGGAGGGCACTGTCAAAAGGGACCTTAAAACAGTTAAGGGACTAACAATAGTTGAAATCCTGCAGTGAAGGTAGTTGTGACCTTAACCTAGTTCAAGATCTGGAGATGGGTCACCAAGCGCCTCTCCTCTTTTACGTTTTATGCCAGGTGAATCCAGAGACAGTGTTGTAGAGGGTACAGAGCAGTCCAAGCTAAAAGGGCTCATAATACGCTATTTTCTGATGTATATTATAATGTTGTTTCCTCGTCACAAACATACCTGGAGTTGTGTTTTGTTTCATTTACACAAGTTTAACAAAAACTGCATATTTAGGCCGAGTTCTTCTCTCAAACAGAAAAGACTCTGTTCCACCTTGTGATGTCATTGTTAACACAAGGGAGTGCTCCACTGTGTTTTTAAACTCCATACACCTTCACTAGAATCATTTGGATGATTTCAGCCCTAGAATTTCCCATCTCTGCTGAACTAAAGGTAAAAGGTAACCATTAATTTGAAAACTACTGCTTCATGACATCACAAGGTGGAACAGAGCATTTTGAGCTTTTGAGATGTAGACAGACAAATAAACCAGGAATACTCATGTGTGAATGAAGCAAAACACAACTCCAGGTGTGTTTTTGATGAGGTAACAGCATTATAACATGCCTTAAAGTTCACAAGAATCCATTTTGTGTAATATAGGACCTTTAAAATATTTTTCTATTGTCCCTCCTCAGCTCCCCCCACGTTCACTGAGACCCCTCCTCAATACGTCGAAGCCAAGGAAGCGGGCAGCATCACGTTGACCTGCACGGCCTTCGGGAACCCCAAACCCTCTGTGAGCTGGCTGCGAGAGGGCAGCCTCATGGTCAGCAGTGCCAAGTACAAGGTAAAGTCCACAGCAAGTACTTCAAACACCCTGTGCCAACATTGTGCCGACATACATATAGATCTGTGTAAGTATTCACTGTTCATTAACTCCAGCTATGTTTACTCAAAAGTAAAATTCAGTGCTGGAGGGTAAAGAAGTAAAAGTAGTAAAGTACTGTACTTAAGTAGACTTTTTAGGTATTTATACTCTACTTAAAGTTCCTTATCAAAACATACCTGGAGTTGTGTTTTGTTTCATTCACACATGTTTAATACACAAACCCTGCATATTTAAGCTGAGGAACAGGAAGTGCTCCACTGTGTTTTTAAACTCCACACACATTCACTAGAATCATTTGGATAATTTCAACACTGGAATTGCCCATTTCTACTGAGTCAAAAATAAAAGGTAGTTGTTAACTTGAAAACTACCACTTCATGACATCACAAGGTGGAACAGAGCATTTTGAGCTTTGGTGATGTAGACAGACTAATAATGCAGGGTTACTCAAACATGTGTGAATGAAACAAAACAGAACAGAGGAGATAACAACATTATAACATGGCTTAAAGCTCACAAGAGTCAATTTTGTGTAATATGGGACCTTTAAGTTTTAGAGTTTTGTTTTTTTTACAGATGACTTCAATACAAACATATATGAAAACCTATGTATGTTCTATTTCCCTGATAAAGCCCTGTACATTTTGCCTTTTTAAATGTTAGCTCTGAATGGCCTTGGATCCGTACAGATAGTTGCAGTGCTGATGGTGGAGTGGAACTGACTCCTCCACATTAAATCAATTATTCAAATGAACCGAGCTTTGTTCATAAAAAAGTTACACATCTGAATTTGCTGCTGTTTCAGAAACCAGATTTTCCCAACTAAAAACAACATTGTAAAGTTTAAATTAGCAATTGAACAACACGTGAGACAAGAATACAATTAGCTTTTACCACAAGGAGATGATAAAGTTAAAATGTCTGCCCTCAACCTGCTCTCGGTATATTTGACATTTGGGGAATCAATTGTTTCGATTGTGATGTCTGAAAGCTTTGCACTATTTGAAATGTGCTAATCAAAATATAATGGTTTACTAAAAGCACGTTTTAAAACAAAAATGCTCAATTTTATTTGTATCACCAACAAAGATTTACAAAAAGCTTCTGTCGGCTAGACTGAAGGAGCAGTCATTGTGTTGAGTCACACCACTCTTTAAAAAACTTTATTAGTGAGTGTGTGTATATATAAATGGACATAGCTAACCTGCAAGCCACCGCCTTCCAAATAGGAAGTGAGCATGGCCATGCTTCTGGCTCCATCGACTCTGACTCCAATTCACTTTCTATTGAAAAACTGTCGCTCCTCTCTCTGTAATTGCTGCTGTCAGGCTCGTTGGTTTTGGTCTTAATATGTTCGTATTAATCTGCTCTACATGATCCTGGTGTTTTTATTTTGCTATTATGTCTGTAAATCAAGATATGAACATAAATAATATAAATTAATAGCAAGAGAGGCTAATTCTGGAGCCCTAAGACCCTGGGGAATTTGGAGCCAAGTTCCATATTAGACATTCCGGCCGCGAGTATCATAGCAACCAAAGAGCCAATCTGGAGCGAAGCTGTTGAAAGTATCGCTCCTTCCCGCCCACACTGCTGGTTTGGCAGGGAGTGGCTGCTTAGCAACGCTGTCAATCCAACCTGTTGCTAACGGTAGCAGGAGCAACCTCGGGGAAATAGGCAGTTGATTTGTCTCTTATTAATGCTTATATCTTGAGGTCCAGACACAATAGCGATATAAAAACACCAGGTCATGTGGAGATAGGCAGTTGATTTGTCTCTTATTAATGCTTATATCTTGAGGTCCAGACACAATAGCGATATAAAAACACCAGGATCATGTGGAGCGGGTTAATATGAAATTTTAAGACCAAAATGACGAGCCTGACAGCAGCAGTTACGGAGAGAGGGGTGATAGTTTTCTAACGTAAAGTGAATTTGAGCCAGAAGCGCAGTGGCTAGTAGGTTAGCTATGTCCATTTACATACACACTCTGTGGTTTATATGCTGCCTTTAATACTGTTATTGCATTTGCTTACTGCTTTGTACATGACTGCACAGGACTTTGACTTGTTTTTACAGACTTAATGCGTTTATGGCAAGCACTGTGGTTTAGTTCATGCTGTTGTAAAGTAATGTACAATTAAAGTTTGATCAGCTGATTGATCCCCAAGGCACTATAAAAATAATATGTTTTATATAGAGCTTTTCAAAAGAAACTCAAAAATGCCTTAGATAAGTAAAAAAAGAAACAGTAAAATAAGGTTCTTGGAGGGTGTATGCGATGTGGAACAGGTGAGTTTTAAGAGTGTTTTTGAAAGATCGTAGTGAGTCTGAGTTTCTGAAATGATGTCCAGAGAGTGGGGGCAGCGATGGCGAAAATAATAAAAAAAAATAATAAATACCGTATTTTCCGGACTATAAGTCGCACTTTTTTTCATAGTTTGGCATGAAAAATGCTCTGGAAAATACAGTAAATAAAAAAATAATAACTACTAAAATAATAATTTGTTGCAGGCCTAAATGAAAGCTCTTTGTGTTGTGTGCAGGTGTCTGATGGGAGTTTGACGGTGCTATCCATCACTCGAGAAGATCGTGGGGCCTACACATGTCGAGCCTTCAGCCCACAAGGAGAGGTCATCCACACCACACGGCTGCTAGTACAAGGTAACCACACCCATTCACCTTCACAAGGGCTCCAGAGTCTCTTGGTTCATTGGTTTAGCATAATGCAAACATTATTAAAGATGTTGTACCTGTACCTTAAAGAAGACCTGTTATGCTTGTGTCTGCTATAGTTATAATCTATGACACCCGTGGACCATTATGTTATAATTTTCACATTTTAAAACGCAATATTGATCTAAAACGGCGTGCGGTGCTGTGCCCAATGGGAGTTGACACTGGCGTAAATGTCATCACAACAAAGAGTTTTGAAGTTGTCACCACCTTCGATGGATAGCTGCACATCACGCTAGCAAGCAGCAGATTTTTAAAAAAATGCATACCAAAATGACTATGCGACGCTGCCGAAGGTCTGCTTTAAAAATGTGAAAAACTGAACTAGTTCATTTTAAACAGTTTGCAGAGGTCCAAAGTTATTCCTCTCTTTCCTAAAATATTTCTAGTATCCTATTCTCCAGGATGAGTTTAAAGTGCTTTTCAGTCCAAAGTTATTCCTCTCTTTCCTAAAATATTTCTAGCATCCTATTCTCCAGGATGAGTTTAAAAGTGCTTTTCACAACTTTCAGAGGCCAGAGTGGCAATGCTAACAACAACTAACATGCTAGCCTTACTTCCTGGTTCACAGATGATAAAAATGCTTTATAATTAGATACAGACAGCACATAGTCTCATTTTGACCCTAAGAGCTGCTTTTACAGTATATCTCTACTGGGGCTAAACTCATTTTACTTTATTACATGAACAAAACTGTGTACATATTAACCCAAATATGTTTATGCATTATGTTATTTAGACCTGTTTCTGGTTAGTCCACTTTTTCCACATAACACACAAAAAACAGCATTTTTTCCTTCTGTTTTTTGGGGGTTAACAAGGACTTTCCAGATATTCGGCACAGTGAGAGAAAGTCCAGTTTCATAGTTGTAAATCACTGCTTTGATGTGAGTGGAGCTGCTATCGCCAAGGAGACGGAGATGCATTGTTTTCATAATGAAGATGGATGACTTTTTTTTGAATAGCAAGAAGCCCTTTAAAAAACCAAGGACACAACACAAAATTTAAACCGCTGCAGACTCCAAGGAGCCTTTTGAATCAAATCGCTCTTACTTATGTTGATATTAAAGGCGCACTATGTAACCTTTGTGGTAGAGGGTCTGGCACCTGCTTGACTCCATGTAGATGTTATCGTTTTGCCTAGAATGTTCCACAGTATGACATTAAACGTATCTGTCTCCATGGAGACAAGCAGGTGACACAACCAGACCAAGTCCCAGGTCAGATTTGTGGAGAGGTGACCCTGCTCACAGTAAGAATGGATTTTTTTCAAGTTTTATTTTTAGCTGTAAAAACTCCTGTACTTGTATAACACGAGATAGATATGTTCAGTGCCATATACTGTGACTAATATCTCCATGGAGACAACATAGACTGTATATATAAATGGACGTAGCTAACCCACTAGCCGCCCCGTTCAAATAGGAAGTAAGCACGGGCGCACTTCCAGCTCCATCGACTCTGACTCCAATTCACTTTCTATTGAAAAACTGCCGCCCCTCTCTCCGTAACCGCTGCTGTCAGGCTCGTCATTATGGTCTTACAGAGTTCAGATTGATCCGCTCTACATGATCCTGGTATTTTTATTTCACTATTTTGTCCGTAAGTCAAGATATGAACATTAATAACAGACCAATGAGGCGTCTTCTTTCCCAGAGGTTGCTCTCACTCGTGTTAGGGGGCATTACCCTCAATGGCTTTGCTCCGGATTGGCTCTTTGGTTGCTATGAAACTTGCGGTCATAATTCCAAATATGTAACTTGACTCCAAATTCGCGTCTATAACTGCCTCGATAAGGTTTATTTAACTTTAACTGGAGCTGAACGCTATGGTGACGTCACACTCACTTAGTCCATCCATTTATACAGTCTGTGGGAGACAAGCAGGTAGAGGACTGGACATAGTGAATCTTTAAAGCTGCATATGGATCGTCATTGCGGTGTAAAATAGTTTTTGCGTGTGGTAAAGTAGCCCAGAGCTCTAGTGTTCTTGTGCAAACATGGCTAAGCACAACTCAAATAACATATGATTCAGCATTATGTTTAGCTGCTTGGCTGGAGTGGGCTGAAATTAGTCTGGGGCCACTAACTACTGTGTATAACATCGAAAGCTTGATGGAGCGGAGCAATTTCGTTTAAGCATTCGAGCTGTTAAATTTTAATCCAAAATCACTGAGCAGCAAGTGTCCAAAGATGTGCAACCTTCACTTCTAGCTTCAAATGAAACGTCAGCATCTGTAACCATGGCAATCCATCCAAATAAGAACCGTGCTTTGCCACAAAATCAAGACATATTTAGAGAATGAATGACCGATTCTGTGTGGAATTAAACTTCTCTGTCTCCATGGAAACAAGCAGGCGGCAAGACCAGGCCAAGTTACAGGTCAGCTCCGTGGAGAAGCGACCCCACTCACAGTAAGAATGCATGTATTTCTGAGCAACAGAGGCACCTGCAATTGAGTAAATGCTAGATGAATAGGTTTAATGCCATTCTGTGGAACATTCCCAGCAAAGCAATACAAACTTGATGGAGAGACGCAGGTGGCAGATCCCCCACTAGAAAAGTCGCATAGTGCATATTTAAGGTAACACCTACTTCACTGCCACTTCTAATGTTCTGTGGAAAAAAAAGCTTTGTACATGAGTAGATTAGATTAAAAACATAAAAAATGCTATGTACTATTTTACTATTTTATATTTTACATTTTCTTACATTTTTACATCAGTGCGCATCCCGCTAATGAAACTACTGCACATCACATCAGGTTTGTCATGTTGCTATGTATAGTTTTGTATCATGTTTTTGTATATTTATGGAGAACTGTTTCGTAGGAGCATGGGTGACGTAGGCTTGTGGGCGGAGCATTGCACAGGATCTTATAGCTAACTGTAAGGAGGGTTCGATTAGGGCCCGGGAGAGATCGCTAAATTACTCAAACATGTATGGATGGCATCTAAAACCTCTTCAGGCATGTTTTTGAAGAGGGAACAACGTTATAACATGGTAGAAAGCTGTAAAAATTTGAGTTTGCCTAATACCCCCACTTTAAATGAATGAAAGATTTTGTGCGTTGTGCCAAACCATCACAGCTACTGCTCAAAGTCAATAATCGAAATGGGAATTAAAAACTCAAACGTCCGTCTGTTCGCCAGTCTCCGATTCGTCACGCCTCACCAAAGAGGATAAATGAAACAGCACCAAACACGGCATTCTGGGTCATCTAATTTAAAGAGGGCAGTCTCAACAGAGCACCGCTGAGTGGTCGTGACCTCGCCTGAACCCGGAAAATACAGAATCCAACTTCCAACTGTGTTTCTGCTCCACGGATTCTCGGAAATGCACAATTCCTTGATGAAAGTTCCTCTTCTTTGCAGTTTTTGAAAGCCATCTGATCCCTCACGATGACGCTTAAGTCAGATTTTGTGAAGAGCAGACGTGTAATCCTCTTGCCTCTGCATAAAATGTTAGCATGTGCGTTCTGCCTCTTGGATAGGGCTGCACGGTTTTGGGGGAAAAATAAAATTGCAATATTTCTGATTGAAATTTTGATTAGATTTGTGTTTAAAATGTAGTATTCTGTTCAGAGTTCACATTGTAAACAAGTCCAGGAGTGTTAACATTTTAGAGAAGACTGAAATATGAACTGATAAACTAATACAAGAAGGCCATGCGTTTCAAAACATGTTTGTGGAGGGCTAACTAGGGTTAGAATTTTTCTAGGTCCTATATTACACAAAATTGACTCTTGTAAGCTGTAAACCATTTTATAATGCTGTTCCCTCCTCAAAAACATACCTGGAGTTGTGTTTTGTTTCATTCACATATGTTTGAGTAACCCTTTATTATTAGTCTGTCTACATCTCCAAAACTCAAAATGCTCTGTGCCCCCTTGTGATGTCATGAAGCAGTAGTTTTCAAGTTGACAGCTACCTTTCACCTTTAGTTTAACAGAGATCGGCAATTCCAGGGCT
>JACM01031570.1:0-17783 GCA_000787095.1 Periophthalmodon schlosseri | reverse complement strand
AGTTCTGTCCTGTCAATGGGACTTTTTGTGGGTGAATTAGTTTCAACATTATCATCTATCGTCTATATTTACTTAAGCAAAAAACACATTATTTTGTTGTTTAACTTACATTTGGCAGCTGTGACGTTCGGCCTGTTGCCATAATCACTACATCCTCTTATCGTTCTATATATAAAAGATGGAACTATACTTTTTTGGGGTCAGTTTTTATCATGTGGACTTTTTCTTCGCACTAGTGGGGGATTTTTGGTTATTTTTGATGATATGATAAGATTTAAGCCGTCAAAGTTTGAATAAATAACTTTTACGTCTCATTACAGACACAAACTAACGACTAAAGTGTTTCATTCTGCTGTTTGTTTATTGCAGCTCATGATTTTTAACAATATTGTAGATTTATAATAGTTTTTGTGGTTTAAATCCGCTCTTGGGTTTTTGCGTCAGTGGCGTAAATGAGTTTCAATATTATTGTTTATCGTCTGTATTTACTTCAGCGACATATCGAACTTCAGAACGTGTTAATGTGACGGGTCCGCACATAATACACAGATACGCTCACATATATTTATAATTATCATGAAAAAGCCTGGACAAATGCCTTGAATGTCTTTGTGAACATATTTGGCAGATTCAGTTTGGGCTTAGTATATTAAATCAATTCAAGTGTTTTTATAGCACATTTTAAAACAAAGTGCTTCACATAAAAGTATAAAAAGCAAATATACATTATACATAATAAATATACAAGGATTTAAAATGTAATTACAAAGGCAGTTGATAAGATATATTAATTAGATTTCTGTTGTACTTAGTGGTTATAAAAGTTTTTAATCACTTGTATAACTCGTATTCCAGGCGTCCTGTTGATTAAAGAGGCGCCTTTTGAATGAACCCCTAAGAAGTGGCTCCTCCTCAAGAGAAAACACAGTGTGGATCATGGTTCTACGGGGCCGTGTTAAAGATGTCGTGTATCGAACAAAGACACGGGACATTACTGAACTAAAGCCAAAGATACAGATGAGACTGAACCATCAATGAGCTTCTGCTACAGCGAAACACGGCGAGAAACCCAGTCCCGTCTTGATGTGCTTCATGACACTGATGGAGCCCATATAGAGGTGGATTAAATGAGGTCAAACACTTTGGAAACCACCGAGAACAACAGAACAAGTCTGACACTCTTGCCGTGTCCCAATTCAACGGTTGCACTCTTCGAAGTATCAACCCGGCCGGCGAAGGCCGCTCCTCCGACTGCAACCGCGACGGCTGCTGACTAATGAGCTGAACGTTTAAAATGGACTCCGAAATAATTAGTTTTATTTTTAATTCATTATTATTTAACTGAAGAAGAGTCAAGGTGTCGTCGTTGCAGCCGTTTATTTCTGTTTAGACTGAATGAAGTAAGGAATTAATCTGTCCCTTTGAATATCAATAGGCAAATAAAATGTTCTAGGTGATTTTTTCCCAGTTGTAGCTAGTGTTACATAACGGAAACGCATTCGTTGGGTGCATGAAATGGGACGGGCCTTGTCGCGCCGGAAGTGACTTAAGTGCCCTTCAAATGCAGCCGACGAAGTGCAACCGTCGAACTGAGACACGGAGCCTGTGCATTAGTTTAAGGACTGACATCTTGAAATTTGCATCGTTTGTATCAATAATCTGATCTTAGATTAAGGATTACGTTGGCAGTCGACTTGTAAAACTATAATTTCAATTGTACGTTGTGATTTTTTTTGTACATTTTTAAACAAATAAAGGTTAAAATGGAGACTGGATGCTTCAATATTACGATTAAAGTCTATCATCATCAGAAATGATTTCATCTTTTTTGATATCTTGATCTACAAATGCCGCTGCGTTCGTTATAAAGACAGTAGCTCAGTTGGTAGAGCGTTTGTCCACTGACTCACAGGTTGGCGGTGCGATTCCAGCTCCCACAGATAAATCCTATCGTTGTGTCCTTGGGCAAGACACTTAACCCCCCTCTCCCCCAGTGTCTGTGTTCACTGGTGTGTGAATGTGTGTGTGAATGGGTGAGTGGTTCCTTCATGTAAAGAGCTTTGAGTGACTTCAGTGACTTAAAATGTCTTTTGTGGCGATGTGACATTCGCGAACGAGTCGGCTCTTTTCAGCGGTTCCTTAATGTGAACTGTTGGAATCTGACCGAACCTTAATGTGAACTGTTGGAATCGGACCGAATCTTTTTTCTTTCTAGTTTTTATGCATTTTTACACTGAACCAACACAAGAATCAGCACAGAAGCAGAGCAGGCAACACGAGTGAGAGATTTGTGAAAAAACAGTCATAAAACATCAGAAGAATTGTTAGTTTTAAAATTATTACTATTGTAGTGGAACTTTTATTTTGATTCTTTTTTTAATTCTGATCATTTCAAAGGGTAAACTCTCTCCACTCTCAGTTTGAACCACTTTAATCACAGAGAGAAACGACCAAGACTCAGATGTGTTTAGTTTGTAGATAAAATTAGTTCTCACATTGGCTTCTGTCATATAAATAAACTGTAAAGGAGCCAGTCTTTGGAACGGCTCTTTGAAATGAGCCGGATCCCATAAAAGAGCCGAAAATCCCATCACTTCTTTTTTGGTTTACGTATTAAAGTTTGTAATCCAGATAATGTAAACAGTCAAATAAGATAAGTTACGTTTTAAACTGCGTAGTAAACCTTAAATCTCTTACCTATTATTTCTCCGGTCATAAACAGGAAGTAGAGCGTCGCCGCGATGATCAGCCTCTTCATCACCTTCTTGTGTTTTAGGTTCTCCTTCCTCCTGATGCAGTTCTCGCACGGATCCAGGTTGGTCCCGGGACTTCCCAAACTCCCGTCCAGCAAAGAATCGTCGTCGTCCCCTCCCCCGACCACCAGCGTATTCACCGCCAGCCCGTTCCCGGCGACTCCCGAGGCGTAGTCCGACATCTCCCCCGACACCACCACCCTCAGCTTGTTGAACTTCGGTCCGTCGTCCTCGACCAACTCGTCCGAGAACTCGAAAGGCGCCGTGTCGCTCAGGTCCCAGTCGTTTCGGTCTTTGCGGAAGGCGGACCGCATTTTGCTCAAGAAGCTGCCGCCCGACATGGTCGTAAAAGGTGACGAACGGGACCCGGGTCAAACTAATGAAAGTGTGTGAAGCGTCCGCTCAGGTGATCATCGAACCAGCGCGAACGGGAGGCGGCGAGGAGACGACATCTCAGAGCTCAAGGGTGTGATTAGACTTCTGTGGGAGGGAGAAAAACACAACATGCGAGGTAAGACTGACATGGAGCAGGCAACAGGAGCAGACAGACTGCAGTAGTACTAGTAGTAGTAGTAGTAGTACTAGTAGTACTAATAGTAGTAGCAGTAGTAGACAGACAGTAGTAGTGGTAGTAGTTAGTAGTAGTTGTACTAGTAGTGGTAGTGGTTGTTTGGGAAGCACAAAAAGACCGAGTCCTAAGACTGAGTTTGTACAAGTTTTTCAAACTCAGTATGAAGCAGTGGAGTTATGTGGACGTCATGGGGCTTTTTTAATGAGATTAATCTTGTTCTTGTTCAAACTTACAGGATTCGTTGGGTTAATTAAATACTATTTGCCAATTTACCATTTTGAGACGAGTTTATCAGGTCTACTGCATTATGAAAACATTAACATTATAATTTTAGCACATAGTCTAGTTTGAATTTTGCACTTGGACATTTACACAGTGGTGGAACATGAAGTAAAAGTAATACTGTACTTAAGTAAAGTACAGATACATAAAATTATACTTAGATTTTACAGTGGATACTTTTTACTTTTACTTCACTACATTTGAGAGCAGTATCTGTACTTTCTACAGAAAGTTTGAGACTTTCTGAAAAGGCTGAGGGTTTATTTTAATATCAGCTTCATAATTTGAGTAAACAAAGATTTGCAAATGAAACCAGCCAGAAAAAAAACGATCAATTCAATTGTTTCTGTTGAACAAAATTCAGCTCAAATCTTTATCAAAATCACCACATTTGAAGCTTTATTAGATCTCAAAATGTGTAAAATACTTTTACTTTTCACTCTTAAGTACATTTTTAATCAGGTAGTTTAATACTTTTACTTAAGTAGATGTGATTTTTACCAGTTTTTTTGCTCCAGTATCTGTACTTTTACTTAAGTAACAAAATTGCGTACTTCTTCCACCACTGGATTTACATATTTGATTTAATGTCTTGTTTTGCACTTTTATCATCAATGGTTTTGATGCTTATTTTACGAAATTCTCACTTCACCAAGTTTTACCGACTCTAAACTACAATATGGAGATTTACAATGAGTCAATATTAGTTCAAGGCAGAGTCACCTAAGGCAGTAATCACTGTCCAACACAACAGGATCCAGTTTGTGTCTAAACAAACACTTCCGCCTTGTGTCAATTAGAATTGGCAAGTGAGCCTCATTAAACAGATATAAATAGATGGGAACAATACATGGAGGTCTCTGAGAAGCAAAACAGAAAACTGACCAGGGATGGGACAATAGACAATCATATCGTTCATCTTGATGAAAAGGTTGACAATAATCGTTTGTGGGACATTTTCTATAATCGCCGACAAAAATAATCGCCGTTATATCACCAGAATGTGCAGAAAAAATGACTTGTCAACAGGGGGGACAAAGGGGTCTGTTGTCCGGGGCCCAGAATTGGACCCTCTTCCTATTAATTTGAATTACGGGGGGTCATGTGAGGCTTACTGCCCCGGGCCCTAAAATTTCAGTCGACAGCCCTGCTCATCCATAATCTTCTCTGTTAAAGTTATAATTATTCATGTCCCTAAGAACTTTAATCATTATCCTGATATAATCGTTAATCGAAATAGTTTTGGCCATGATAATCGTCACGCAAAATTGCAATATCGTCCCATGCCTAATACTGACATACAAAAACTTGACTTTTAAATAAAACGGTTATGACACAAAGCAATAGCAATAAAAAGAGTAAAAAAACGAATATAATGTCATTTAAACTATGTAGATTATAATTTTAATCCCGTAGTAAAGGGGAGCTTTTCCATATCTGCACAATTTCTTGGACCAGGGCCGAAAGAGATGACCTTTCTCTACAAAGTCATAAGCTGCATGTGTATCTTTATGGGGGGAAAAAACGTATATTTCAGCATTTCAAGAAATTTAAAGCCCTCATAAAGAGACCATACACAACAAATTTGACACAACAGTGAAAGTGCTGAGCTCAAGTTTACCTCCAGCGCTGGCTAAACAGTAACGGGCTACTAACCATTAGCACACTTTTTACACATTTTCTGGACAAAAAGATAAATCCCATAACCGTGATATTTCAGATAAAAATGCACACTGGACTTACCTTCAAATCCGTGTATTGCTTTGATAATTTAACGTCTTGTTTAGTCTAAAAAGTGTCATTATAATGTTGCAGTGCGTAACTCACCGCGACTCGCCTCCTTCTCAACTCGGAAGTAACGGCAGAGATTGTTTACAGCGAAGAGATGCCAAAAAAAATAAAATAAACCTCCAGTTAGCTTTTTCGCGTTTAGCAAAGAAAGACAACGCACACATTCGGTTTTAATTTTGTTGTAAGTTTTAAGTATTAACATTTGACAGTTTATAACTAGCATATCTCCCGTAGCAGCTTTGCATTTTGTCGTTTTTATATATTTTTGTTTCTATTTTTGCACTGAAACAAATGATCGTCGATTGATTTTCAAATAACTACTCTATTTTATGTATAATTTCAAGTTTAATGCTACTAAAATAAATACTGTCGATTAAATTCAGCTTCCATTTCACACAGCGACTACGCGCGTTATCTCCCCTCTTTGAAACATCTCTGTGCAGTCACGTGAGAACGTAGCTAAACGGTCACATGAGGTTGTGCTAGACGCAGCAAGAAATCTCAAAACCCGTCTCTTTTTTTCCATTCTAACACGTAAACTACACATTTTTCATTTGGTAAACTAATCCACAACAAACCGTAAGTGCATTCTAGTACAATCTTTCCAGAAAAAAATGCAAAATACACGCCTGAAGAATTGAAGTTTGAGTTACCTTGCTAGCTTCCCCTGTGGTGTGATGTTGTGACAGGCATGAACGTGCTACTAAAATGTTTGTACTGATAATATCCGCGGCTCTGTAAAAGATGGTTTGTCCGATGCTGACGTCTGTTTCAGGTTTGGCTGGAAAGTTTGCCCTTTACAGTCGCAGTCCATGGAGGAAGAGGGGAGAGAGGGTGAAGGAGCAGAATCTCAAAATGAACAGAGACAAAGTGAAGGTATGTAGATCTATGGGTAAGATGCTTTTACTTCCCCTTTTCCCTGGAGTCTACACCCCGAGAGCTGCCAACAATAGGCAAATGTGCATCCACGTCATCAAGAGGTTTTTGTAATCATACTTTAACTATTCTCTCACGTGTAAAAAAATAAAATAAAAGTAAAATAAAACTATTGATAGTAATATTAATAACACTACTATGGATAAACACTAAAGAACTTACTGGTTAACTGAAGAAAGACCTGCCCCTTGCCCTGATTAACTGACTAAAAGGGGGCGTGGGTCTTTATAAGTGAGAAGGCAGATTAATCAGTCCTTTCTGAGTTCATATGAATCATTATAATCGTAGAAATCCCATAATGTAGCATAATCCCATATAGAGAAAGTTGAAAAATATAGGCTCACCTAAAGGTCTCTTATAATTGTTGCTTCTATTGATTTGTTTACAAGTGGTCCTCATCAAAACCCCACAACATATTTTTGGAGAATATTTGACATTTTGGCATTTCAAAAGTCTAGTACACGATGTTTCACCTTTTAAATAAGAAACAAAACAAAGTTTAAAGGCTACATCTAAAGAATAAAAAGACACTAAATAAAGAAATCACATTATAATCAGATTCCGGTCATGTGAATAGCCCTAGTCTTGACATGTAGAGGTTATGTAATCCTATGTAATCAGATTCACATGTATGACACATTGTATGTAGCTCCATAAACCAAATAGGTCACGACTGAAATCGTAAACCACACTATTCACACATGAATGCATGTCTTTCAGTGTGAACAAGGAGGAACAGATGCTCAAAATGTTTCCCCGCGGACTTCAAAACGACCCACTAAACTGCTCTTTTGTGACTAATAAACACGAAAACTATAGGACCTTTCACGGGTTCTATGCAAATCTTTCCTTCCTGATTTGAAGAGCTGATTTCAAGGACTTTTCCCCATTCAAAATCTATAGCATCTTGATTTGAATGGCTCGGTTGCTACTGGCGACGAAGGGTTGTTGTCGTAGCTCGAGACCCGTGAACAGGCAAATGAAAAGCGAGTTTACAAAAGGACGGATCCGTATCACATGGGATCGTTAAGTGGCCTGTAGGGTTTGAAGATAACCTAAAGATAAACAGTTTTACATGCGTGAATACGACAAAGTGATGTGTTTGTTTACCGTCTGATAAATGAAAACAAGACTACAAAAAAACATAATTATTTTATTTTGAATTAATTAACTTGCATCTGTATAGTGCTACATTGTAAAATTTCTTACAAGCTTTTTAGGGCGGCAGTGGCTCAGTTGGTAGAGCGTTCGCCCACTGACCCACAGGTTGGCGGTGCGATTCCAGCTCCCACAGATGAATCCTGTCGTTGCGTCCTCGGGCAAGACACTTAACCCACCTCACCCCCAGTGTCTGCGTACACTGGTGTGTGAATGTGTGTGTAAATGGGTGAGTGGTTCGTTGATGTAAAGACCTTTGAGTGACTTGAAAGTGGAAAAGCGCTGTATAAAAAGTGACCGTTTACCGTTTTAGTTACTCATATAAAACATCCCTTTACTCTTGCTTAGGTATTGTTTGGTATTAATACTATTTTAACAAGTCCATCAACAGAGGAGGATCCAGAATAAAGTATAAATCTGTTATAATTATATAGCATTGCTTTATAAAATTATTAATACAGTTTCAATTAACTCATAGCACAAGTAAAAACCTTTTTAATACAGGAGTTTTGCTTAAGAGTTATATTGTTTGGTCTAGAGCTCGACTTCACACCTCGTAGAATTTTCACTGAGCCTATGTTAAACCGATGAAGATTTTAAGATGCTAAATTCTAGCCTTAGCGCTCACTCAAATGTTTAATGACACTGTAGAGAGATGGATGTGTTTACCAGCAGTGACCCAGCAGTTCATCGGGCTTTTCCACGAAGCTTTTGTTTACTTTTTAATGTTGTTTTGGCTCTTACATCCCTGAGAGTGTTTACATGCGCTCGAGTATCCCCAGTTATGGTCATGTTTTTTGAGTATCCTGGTCTTGTGTGTGTCGGTACAAACGCAGTATCCTGGTTTCAATATCCCGGATAAGTCAGTATCGCGGTTATGAGACACCAGGTTTTGCCCTACTGCCACAAACATGGCGGATTTCCATGGTAACGGCCGCTTTGTGACGCTCCATCCCGAACTCTATTGATGCTTTCACGCACATGTATGTCTATGGCAGAATGTTTATCAGTTACCATGGAGACACAATGCACACATTAGCAAAACGGTGTCAAAAAAAAGCTTAAACTCAAAAAAAAAATACAAAATGGATTTAAACAGCACATTTTCAGGAGCCTGTGATCAATCCGAGCTCATGGTCCTGTTTAGGAGTTTGATTTTCAACAAAAAGGTGAGAGCGACTCACTGAAAAACTGTTGGCTAATGCTGTTGGCTAATGCTAACTAGCTTGTGACTGTAATGCCGTGTGTGAGGGACTTGTTTAACAGCACAAATCAGCTACACCTGTTGTAGTTCCAGCTAAATCAGCTCTTTACGGTCAGATTGTGTTAAAACAAAACTCAGACTAAAGTCTAGGGGCGCTCCAGACAGAGCAGTGCCTACAGTTAGCACCACACCCCCAGGGAATGTTGCTGACGTCACCTGCAAAGTATCAGTTGATATTATTGTAGTAAATCGTCCAACAGAGCAGTATCCAGAGCAAGTTATAAACCCGTTGTAACTAGTAGTGCATTTAAAACTGATATTTTCTTTGTCTGCGGATTAGATTGAAATTATAACCTGTACTTTTTCTATCAGATGCCCCGTCAGAGCAGGACCCAGAGCCGCCTCCAGAGCCGGTTCTTGAGGACAGCGTTTGCGTGGACAGAGGAACCGTGGAGAGACTCACAGAGGGGCTGCTGTCTCACTATCTGCCTGATCTGCAGAACTCCAGGAGGGTCCTTCAAGAGCTGACGTGAGTTTAAGCAGAAGAAGAGTGGACACGAAGGCAGTCACGTGTTTGTTTTTTCTACTTATTTAAAGCTCACGCACTTTTCTACACTGTATTAAATGAATAAGAATCACGTGATCACAAGGTCCAGTTACCTTTTAAAAATAATCATAATAATATCATAATAATGGCTTATAATTGTTTTGCGTTTTACAAGTTTAAAAAGCTTCTCAAAAGACTCGACTGTAGAGACAAAACACAAAACTGTACAGGTCCATTTAAAACATTAAAAACAGGAGCAGGTCTGATTATAAATGTTCTCAGTTTTTCATGTCCTTCAAATATTCCATTTTTGGAAGTAAAATAACCAAAAGCTTTTTTTCCCATTTCAGTTCTAGCGAGGCCCGTTTTTAGACGTGACAATCGTGAGATCTTGAATTAAAAGTTCTTCTCCACCTCTGGTCTTCCCCATCTCCTCTTTCTCTCTACTCTTCCCTCTCTCCTCCTCTCTTCTCCTCTTCTGCCTCTGCTCTCCTCTCCTGTTTCTCTCTTCTCCTCCCTCTCTCCTCCTCTCCTGCCTCTGTTCTCCGCTCCTCTTTCTCTCTACTCCTCCCTCTCTCCTCCTCTCTCTCTCTCCCCCTCTCCTGCCTCTCTTCTCCTCTCCTCCTCTCTCCTCTCTCTCTCCTCCTCCCTCCCTCTCCCCCTCTCTCTCTTCTTCCCCCTCTCTCTACTCCTTCCTCCCTCTCTCCTCCTGTCCCTCTCTGCTCCTCTCCTCTCTTTGTTTCTTCCTCTTTCTCCCTTTTTGTTATTGTCTGAGACCTGCTGAAAAGGCTGAGGGTTTATTTTTAACGCATTCATAATTTGAACAAAACAAAAATAAAACGACAAAAAACCAAAAACAGATAGAAAAAAACAATTTATTCAGTTGCTTCTGTTGAACAAAATTCAGCTCAAATCTTTATCAAAATCACTCCATTTGAAGGTTTATGAGACTCAGAATCTGTGCGAAATACTTTTACTTTTTACTCTTTAAGTACATTTTTAAACGGGTATTTTAATACTTTTATTTAAGTAGATTTTTTCATCTGATACTTTTATTTTTACTTAGTATTTTTTTGCTCTGGTATCTGTACTTTTACTTAAGTAACAAAATGAAGTACTTCTTCTAAAATGGGCGAGTGGTTCCTTGATGTGAAGTGCTTTGAGTGACCTTTTGACCTTTTTACTCTTTACCATTAGGTGAACGCCATTTTGTCTTATTTTTGCTTCTTCAAACAGACAAAACCAGGTGATTTTACTGGACACGTTGGACCAGGAGGTGACGAAGTTCCGAGACTGTAACGCTCTGCTGGACCTGAACGCTCTGGTGTGTTCAAGACTTAACTCCCATCTCCGCTATATATGTTTTATTCTGCCTTTTCTCTTTTAATGTTAATTTTATGATGATTATTTATGTTTGGATTTGTTGTACTGTGATTTTAATGTTTGTGTTTACAGTTCACAGAGGCCAAAATCTACCACAACAAACTGGTGAACATCAGGAAAGAGATGATCATGCTTCACGAGAAAACGACAAAACTAAAAGTAAGGAGTGGTTCAAACGTTTGATTTAAGCGTGTTTGAGTAATCCTGCGTTCTCCTGTATTTTAGATGAAAAAAGTCAGGTTTCACCTACCCCCTATCCCTGCCCACAGTCCCGTACTTTAAAAAAATCAGTTGGCGGGTCATATTCACAAAAACCTTAGACTGTATACATAAATGGACATAGCTAACCTGTTAGCCGCCACGTTTCAAACAGGAAGTGATCATGGGCACTTCCAGCTCCACTGACTCTGTCTCCGATTCACTTTACATTGAAAAACTGTCCCCCTCTCTGTAATCACTTTACATTGAAAAACTGTCCCCTCTCTCTGTAACTTCTGCTGTCAGACTCGTCATTTTGGTCTTAAATATTCGTATTAACCCTCTACATGATCCTGGTGTTTTTGTTTCACTATTGTGTCTGTAAATCAAGATATGAACATTAATAACAGACAAATCAGGCGCCTTCTTTCCCCGAGGTCGCTCCCGGTAGCATCAGCAACAGGTTTGATTGACAGCGTTGCTAAGCGCCCGCTCCCTGCTAAACCAGCGGTGCTGGCGGAAAGGGGTGTTACCTTCAACAGCCTTGCTCTCGATTGGCTCTTTGGTTGCTATGATACTCGTGGTCGGAATTCCAAATATGTAACTTGACTCCACATTGGCCCCGAAAACTGCTCTGGCCTCGATGAGCTTCATCTGGAGCCGAACGCTGTGGGTGACGTCACACTCACTCAGTCCACTTCTTTATACAGTCTGTGGTTAAAACATGTCTCAAAAGTATAAAAATAAAATCAAAACACTGTAAAATCCACTGGTTTCTACGGTGAGAGTTCAGGAAGTCATTTTAGCTCAATACTGCTACTGATATTTTTTATTAAATACAATCAAAGGTATTGTTCATCTTGTTTAATTCTCTTTGTTGTTTGTAGAAAAAAGCTCTGAAGTTGCAGCAGCAGAAGCAGAAGGACCTTTTGGAGAAGGAGCAGCAGAGGGAGAAGGAGCTGGAGAGAGAACGGCAGCTCACGGCCAAACCAGCGAAACACAGCTAAAGCATTTACTTGTCAATCAATCAATCAATCAGCATCTATCTGTCCCCAAGGGGCAGTTCAAGCACACGGAGCCACAACAACAACACAAGAATCGTTGGTAAATCTAGAATGATCTCTGTATTTTTATATAGAACATGTCAGGTGACCTCGGTCTCAGCCATTACATTTTTCAGTAGTTTTTTTGTTTTTTTTTCAGTGACGCATGTGACACATTTACAAACAAAATCTAATGTATCACCTTAGATTAACAGAGTTTAGGCTTCGCTCAGTGATTCTGTAGAAATCCACCATGTTTTTCAATTTTGTGTGATATTTTTTCGCAACTCATAAGCTGCCATATTTGTTTTGACACATGCCTGTCCCTGATTGGCCAACCCACCTGTCAATCACGCCCATCTGAAAACTGGAGGAGATTCACCGGTGACCAGACTCACATCTTCGGAAAGTATTGAAGAAGTGTGTGTTCTGGATCCCAGGCAATAACAATAATAGATCCGGTGTCGGGGCCGTTTGAGGAGAGTAACATCCCTCAGAACAAAAGTGTCCCTCCTCTGTGTCCCGCAGCATCACAGCAGCCTCCAGGGGGAGCTAGGTCAACTGGAGACACAACAGGAAAGCCTCTTCTAGCCTCACTCTCGCTCCGCTCCGTTATTTCAGTCAGTGAGACGGGCCGTTCCCAAAATATATGACAACACTTTATTTTAAAATCTATTTATTAACTTCTAACTAGCTCATAATTTGCAAACACGTAAGTGCTTAACTAGTTTTCATGTGTTTCTATTCAGTTTTATTTATATAGCGCCTTTTAATACAACTTAAGATGCCCAAAGTGCTTCACAAAAAAGTCAACAAAAAACAAACTGACAACACATTATATATTATTATTATTACATATTACACATTAACTCGTCTCTTATTAACGTCTTTCTTTGCATTTCCTTATTCTCACACCTTCTCGTGGATAAACCCCTCAGTGCTGCGTGTTCGTGCGACGTTAGGACATTTTTGTACTGAAATCCCAACAGGCTTTTGGTCATAAGAGTTTAGTTAAGGGCTAGTACCAGAAGAACTGTAGTTTTTACCCGTTTACGCTTAATAAACGTAGCTTACGCTTACGTAACGTGTGATGAGGAGCAGAATGGGGTCGTGCAGAAAAAGACATTTAAAAGAGCTGGAGAAAAAGGAGTAAACATTGAATTTATGATTGGATTGGATTAGAAGTTAACACGTTTCCAATAATAAAGTGTTACTATAAACACGACCAGGCAAAAGTTTGGACATGTCCTTGAATTCAGTGTTTTTTTTTTTTGTTTTGTTTACTACTTTCTACATTTTATAAACACACAGAAGACACCAAATACATGAAGTAAGATGTATGGAATTATTTAGTAAAGAAAGTGAAATAACTCAACTCAATCTGTTTTATATTTCATATTCAAACCCTCAGAGTCTCGTCCCTTTGCTTTGTGGAGCTCAAACCCTCGTCCTTCTCTCAGCTTCATGATGAAGTCCCTGAAATGGTTTTCACTTCACAGCTGAGCCTCAGGGTCAAGACGTGACAAAAGTGTAAAACAGGGTCAAAGCAAAGGGCAGACATTTTATTATTTTAAAGGGCCATATTAAACTATTCTCTGATCCGTTCTAATGTTGTTTCCTCGTCACAAACAGACCTGGAGTTGTGTTTTGTTTCATTCACACATGTTTAACACACAAACCCTGCAGATTTAGGCTGAGCTCTTCTCTCAAACTGAAAACACTCTGTTTCACCTTGTGATGTCATCATGTGGTAACACAGGAAGTGCTCCACTGTGTTTTTAAACTCCACACACCTTCACTAGAATCATTTGGATCATTTCATTCCTGGAATCGCTAATCTCTACTGAACTAAAGGTAAAAGGAGCTGTTCACTTGAAAACTACCACTTCATGACATCACAAGGTGGAACAGAGCATTTTGAGCTTTGGAGATGTAGACAGACTAATAATAAAGTGTTACTCAAACATGTGGGAATGAAACAAAACACAACTCCAGGTCTGTTTTTGAGGAGGAAACAGCTTTAGAACATGACTTAAAGCTACAAGAGTCAGTTTTGTGTCATAAAGGACCTTTAATTTAAAACAACTCTGGAGTTATTTTGAGTTTATTTTTGTTTACTACACATACAGTGAGAATCTACAGTGGAAATAATCATGGAAAGAAAGAAGAAATATTAATGCAAAAGTGTGTCCAAACTTCTGACTGCTCGTGTTTGTTATAAACGTGAATAAAAATCATGTTTTAACACTTACTGAGAAAGACCGACCATCTGTAACCGGTTCAAACCAGCCAGAACTGGTCCAAACTGGTCCAATCCAGTCTAAACTCACCCAAACCAGCCAGAACTAACCAGAATCTGACAAAAAAAACCATGCCATTACATCTTATTAACTACTTTTTACAATTATATGAATGGTCCACAAAGAGCTGGTTTCACAAATTAAAGCTGCACTATGTAACTTTTCAACTTCGATACTGTGCAAGGACTCGTCAACTTTAGTCTGTTTATTATCAAAGCTACCGCTGCCTTTTTAGCGTTATGAATAGAGCTGCTTGGTTTCTGTGAGGATTATCATACGAACAACCTGGCAACCCAAACGCTTTGCCTAAAATGTTTCATGAATTGCAAACGAAATTTCATATCTGCTGGGTTTTTTTGTTTATATTTGACAAAGGACTTGGATCATGTCGGCCTTAAAGAGAGAAACAGTATTTAGCATTTAGCCTTTTAGCCAGTTTTTGTACGCCATAGGAACAATGTTAATTTATATGTGTATAGTTTCAGTTTTCTGCTTGACAAACGTGTTCAGAGCTGTCGCATTTTAAAGACACAGTACTATTGTTTCATACCAATGTTGTGTTTTTTGGGGGGTTTTTTGTTCTGATTGAATGAAAATTATTGTCTAAAAATACCTCTGTGCGCTGATAATCTAGAGGTCAGTGGTTTTTACATTTAAAAACAGCAATCAGACATGTTCAGTGTATCTGGAGGATATAAAGTATAAAGTAAATATCCAGTATTTTAATGTGCAGTTTGTGTTCTGTCCACCAGGCGTCAGCAGCGACACACATTGAGATTCTTAAAGGTGCAATATGTAACCAGCTTGTCTCCATGGTGATGTCATTGCTTTGCCAGAAATGTTCCACAGTATGACATTAACCTACCTTTCTCGCATCTGTTCATTAAAGCAGAACTGTTGTGTTCAGATCTTTATCCATGTTCTAGTCGTTTCTTCTCGTTGAGCCTCTGAAGTCGTGTTTGGAGTGATTCATGTTTGAGTAAATCTTTAATCTCTTATTTTCAAGACGCCGTTTTGCCGATCTAACCTCCACGGTACACGCCCACTGTGACACGCCCACTGTGACACGCCCACTGTGACACGCCCACTGTGACACGCCCACTGTGACACGCCCACTGTGACACGCCCACTGTGACACGCCCACTGTGACACGCCCACTGTGACACGCCCACTGTGACACGCCCACTGTGACACGCCCACTGTGACACGCCCACTGTGACACGCCCACTGTGACACGCCCACTGTGACACGCCCACTGTGACACGCCCACAAGTGGTTTTAGATGAATATTGTGATTTAAAATGTGTAAATTATAACATAATGATCCACGAGTGTCGCAGATTAGAACTATAGACACACAAACGCAACAGGACGGATTTAAAGTTTCGCTGTGTAACTTTCTGAAGGAGGGTCAGCCACCTGTTTGTCTCCATGGAGATGTTATTGCTTTGCCTGAAATGTTCCACAGTATTAGATTAAACCTTTCTTGTATTTATTCATAAATAAAATGCGTTAGGCGTTTTTAGAGGTGAAAAATACGTTGAAAAAAAACATTCTTCTGGCCTCACCTTTCCACAGAGCTGACGTGTTAACTTGGCCTGGTTGCATCATCTGCTTGTCTCCACGGAGATAGACAAGTTTAATGCCACACTGTGAAACATTCTAGGCAAAGAAGTTACTGGAAGCGACATGATGAACCTTCCACCAAAAAAGTTACACAGTGCAACTTTAATCTGTTTGAACATTTTACATTCACAAACTTATGTTTAGTTGGTAAATATTTCCCATTCGAAAATATTAGACTGTTGATACTTTTGCAGCTGATGTCAACGACAGTGTGATGCTAACTGTAAGCACTGCTCTGTCTGAGGTTTGTTAGACTTTAATCTGAGCTTTGTTTTAACCCAGTCTGACCGAAAAGAGACGATTCGTGCTCTAAACAAGTCCCTCTCAAATAACATCACAGTCACAAGCTAGCATTAGCATTAGCATTAGCATTAGCCAACAGTTTTCCAGTTAGCCCCTCTCAGCTTTTTGTTCAAAATTAAACTCCTAAACAGGACCATGACCTCGGATTGATCACTGGAAAATGAAAATGTGCTGTTTAAATCCATTTTGTATTTTTTTTCTTTAGCTTTCAGACGAATTTAAAACTTTTTTTTGACAGTGTTTGCTAATGTGTGCACTGTGTCGCCATGGTAACTGATAAACATTCCACCACAGACATACATGTAGAACAGCCCCAGCGCGACGTCACTGCAAAGTGCCAGTTAAATATATCATTCTATGTTTATTTATGTTATTACACCGTTACACTTCAAATCCAATGGTCTAATGTAAACACGACTTTTGGGTTTGAAAAATTAGTGTCTGAAGCAAACCACAGATTGTATATAAGAAGTATATTTGTATAAGAAGTATATAAGTGTATTTATTTATACAGTTTATGGGAGAAACATGGGCCTAGTCTAATCAGCGATACATGTTTCTGTCCAGCAGAGGGCAGCACTGCTCCAGATTGAGTCACAGGGAGCAGGACTGGTCATTTATCAGTCAAAAGTTTGGACACACTTCTCATTCAATGTTTTTTTCTTTATTTTTACTACTTTCTACATTTTATAAACACACAGAAGACATTAAATATATGAAGTAAGACATATGTATACAACTAATATTTTTCACCAAAGCAATGGTGACTACTTTGAGGATTTGAATATAAAAAATAGATTTATTTCACTTTTTCTTCACTACATAATTCCATATATCTTACTTCATATATTTGATGTCTTCTCTGTGTATATAAAGTGTAGAAAGTAGTAAAAATAAATAACAAAAAACATGTGACTGGTGTAGAATGAATATAGTTGTAATTTCTAAATAAAAACTAGTTGGACTGATGCACTTTTGTTCAGTCTGTGTTGATGTAGGCCAACCTCCACTTTAATTATTGAAAAAACAAACATAAAAATCATGTATGTACATACTGTAAATCTCCCTCTTACGTGCTGTTCGGGCTCAGAGTTACAGAACTTCGTAAACAAACATAAAAACCTCAAATGTGGCCTTTGGTTTCTGCCCATAAACCTCGTTCTTCACATTCACAAATCCCAGGAGGCTGTTGACAATAATCGAGGTCGCATTCCTGTCCGTCTCTTTCCCCGTCGCTCCAAATCACATAAAAACACTCAAATGACTCGTTTTGCACCATCTCTGCCCGACGACGGACCGCAGAGACCAGGAAGGGGGGGTCCCGGCGCCGGAAACGGGGGCCAGAAATGCACTGACCCGACCACAGATGGACGTTTTTATTGTATACGTTGAGCTGTAGTGAGTTTTGGTCATTGTGGTTTTGCTCCTTGGGGCAATACTTGGTTTTATTTTGGATTTGGGTCAGTGGAGGGGAAAAACAGAAGCCAGAATGGACACGGGCTCGGGCGGGGTCATTAATTATACTACGGCAGTGCAGAAATACCCTATATGTGTCAATCAAACGCAACAAAACACTGCAGTCCTCAGAGTTTTTCTGGGTCAGTTATTTTAAAGAGGAGGTGTTCTGCAAAATCGACTTTTTTTTGTATCTTTCTCCCGTTTTCTAACGCTGTTCCTCATCAAAAACA
>KN486415.1:4187-31289 GCA_000787095.1 Periophthalmodon schlosseri | reverse complement strand
GGTGATGTTGTAATGTGTAAGTGGGAAATGCACTGCCCGCGACTGTTAAAACTATACTTCGGAACATTCTCCATGGAGACAGATACATTTTATGCCTTTAGGTGTAAAAATTCATCATATGTGACATAAAGAAGAAGTAGTTGCCCATGCATCCATCTGTTTTGGATGTAGACAATGCTACCACCTGCTGAAGATAAGAATTCATTGACATGGTCTTTTTTATTACTGTTTTAGTTAGAAGAACAAGTTGTTGACTTTCCGAGTGCCACCTGGACTAAACCCAGACTAAATCCGGTCTAAGTTGGCCTATACCAGGACTCAATGCTGACATGGGTTTCCTCTGGATCCTATAGGAACTCCAGGATCAGGATTTGAACCAAAAACATTACAGTGCAATGTTTCATGTAACAAAGGCTCATAACAAAAAAGGAACTGTAGATTTTTGTGTAGTTGTTTTTGTGCTTTTCAAAATAAGAGTTTTTTAAATGTCAAAATTGTCTGCTGTATTCTCCACAGCCTTTTGTTGAAAAGTGAATGGCTTGACGTGCTGGTTTCCCAATGAGGTGTGGTTCTAAGAGATGACCAGCAGATGGCAATGTCAGGCTGTAAGTGGAGGGACGGATCTCAGAGCCTGGGAAACAACAAAGGAGATTATATATAATGTGTTATTGAACTGAAACATGAAAGATAATCTACAACAAGTACAACTTCACTTTTCTTTATGCAAAAATTGTGAGATTCTGAACAAAAATTTTCTCTGTAGACAAGCAGGTGACACCAGCAGGCCTAATAACAGGTCAGATCTGTGGAGAAGTGAGTCAGCTCACAGTGTGAATGCATGTTTTTCAATAGCAGTAAAACACCTTTAACTGAAAAAAGGTCGATAAATATAATGTCGTACGGTAACCTTCCAGGTTAAGTGACATATCTTCATGGAGACGAGCATGTGGTGGATCCTCCACCATAAAAGTTACATACTACAGCTTTAATCTCATGTAAAGACTAATGACTAATTGTAAATTCTTGTAGATTTTTACCAAAGTGGGAGAGGGCTGCACTGGTTTCTGAGTGAGGTATGGCTTCCTCTGGGTTTGAGTGCTGTGGACACAAACATGTATTATTCTGTGGATCTGAAGCTTCAATATTTCATAGATTTGACATAAAGATTCAAACTCACTTCGGTAACACTGGACCCTGGCGTTTTTTCCAAATAACAGCCATGATTCCTGCGATGATCCCAAGAAGCACCAGAAAGACTGCCACACAGATGCCCACTATCACCCCTGGAGGACACACAGGAATGTCATTAGGCCCCAGCACTACAAGCTGGCAAAGAGCCGATTAGTATCGTACTGGCGTGCGAAGCCCCTTACAGACAGAAACTAACTTTATTATGGGGGAAAAATGTTTTTGAAAAATTTCTAAAATTTGGTGATAGGATCTTGAAGAGTGGGGCATCAAAACTTAACACATTTTTGCCTATGTATTATTATCTTTGACGGTGCAGGATGTTTTTTCTTTTTTCAAACCTTCTCTGAAATGTTTGCTCTTTGCCTTATACATAACTTTGAAGATATTGAAGATACTTTTGTCTATAGTCTGGTTACTGCATAGTTTAATTAAACAATATCATCACTGTTTTATATTACTATTTATTCAAAATCTTGAATACAAATCTCACCTGTGGACATGGTTATAAAGTCTTTTGTGTCACAGTTGGGAGGCATCCACCCAGGTTCACACTGACACTCACTTCTGTGGCTGCACACCTAACACAGGGACACTGTCATTACAACTTGAAATAAACTAATGATCATAATTTGGTGGTAATAGAAATGTCCTCACTGCGTGTCCTGGACATTTGGCAGAGCAGTTGGTGTTCCTGTAGGCTGTTTCCAAGTCCACACACTCATTCTGACTGCACACCTACAAGAAAAAGAAGCAAAGTTCTATAGTTACTTTTTAGACAGCCGTGCCCTGTTGTTCGCTCTTTCATTGGTTGATTGGTGTACTATTCAGAATAAAACAGGACGTGGGTATGGGCGCAAAGTGGTTCCTTCGAGGTCTGGTTCCAATTGACTTCTATGGAAAAATGGCGGCTCCTCTCTTTGTAACTGCTGCTGTTAGACTTCTTATTTTGACCTTAAATGTTTGTTTTAACCCGCTCTACGTTATCCTGTTGTTTTTATTTCACCATTTTGTCCATAAATTTTGTCCATTTCACCATTTTGTCCATAAATCAAGATATGAACATTAATAACAGACCAATCAGGTGCCTTCTTTTCCGGATGTCACTCCTGCTAGCGTTAGCAACAGGCTTGATTGACAGCCGTCGGGCCTTGTTTTGTAAGGGCCCGCTCCCTGCCAAACCAGCGGTGTGGGCGGGATGGGGGAAGTACCTACAACAACCTCAGTCGTGATTGGCTCTTTGGTTGTGCACCCAGATTTCCAAATATGGGCCCTGGTTGCAGATTAGCTGCCATAACTGCTAGCCTCAATTGGCTTCATTTTCCTGCAACCAAACACTATGGGTGACATCACGCTCCCTTAGTCCACTTCTATATACAGTCTATGATTAGAACTCAGCTCTACTTGTAATTTCAACTTTTCTTCAAAGCTGCCTTTTGACTGATGTAAAATTACAATAAATATTAACCACAGGTATTATCCCGTTAAACAAAGTAATAATTAGAAAAAAAAAAAACAAATGTGAAAAGCTGTCATATGAACTTAAAATTGTATTAATACCAAAGTAATACCACACTTGGCACACCCTTAAATGATTACAGTCTATGTGATTTGCCATTCCGATTTAATAGCTATATATTGGTGCACTTCACAAAATAGATGTCATCATGAGGAAAGAACATTATGTGGAAATACTGAAGCAACACCTTAAGACATCAGCCATGAAGTTAAAGCTTAGGCGCAAATGTGTCTTCTAAATGGACAATGACCTGAAGCATACTGCCAAACTGGTTACAAAGTGGCTTAAGGGTAACAAAGCCAATGTTTTGGAGTGGCCATCACAAAGCCCTGATCTCAATCCTATTGAAAATTTATGTGCAGTCCTGAAAAGGCATGTTTGAGCAAGGAGGCCTACAAACTTGGCTCAGTTACACCAGTTCTGTCAGGAGGAATGAGCCAAAATTCCTGCCAACTATTGTGAGAAGCTTGTAGAAAGATCCAAAACATTTGACCCAAGTCATACTAATGAAATGTATGTAAACACTGGACTGTGAAAGAAAGTAATAAAAAATTTCTTTCATTATTCTGGCATTTAGCAAATAGAAATCATTTTCATAATCCTAATTATTGACCTAAAAGAGGAAAAGTTTAGTCTGATTTCATGTCAGACAGAGAGAAAAAAGCATATGTGTCTTCTTATATAGTGTATGTAAACTTCTGGTTTCAATTGTATATGGAATTATGTAGCAACAAAAAAAGTGAAATAACTCTAGTAAATATTTTTTAGATTTTATATTTAAATCCTCAAAGGAGCCACCTCTTGCTTTGTCGACAGCACTGCAAACTCTTGGCCTTCTCTCAGTGAGCTTTATAATGAAGCCTAGTGTAATGGTTTTAACTTCACAGCTGTGCCATGTCAGGGTCAAGAAAAGGCAAACATCCCAAGCAGTGATCAAAGCAAAGGGTGGCTATTAAAAAAAGAAGCTAGAACTAATTTTGAGTTGTTTTTGTTTACTGCATTCCATATGTGCCATTCATAGTTTTGATGCTTTCAGTGAAAATCTATGATATAAATAATCATGTAAATAAAGAAGGTGTCACAGTCTGCTCTGGTCCAGTCCTGTTTTTCCAGTCCTGTCTCCCCCTCATCCTGTGTCACCTGTCACTTTACCTTGGCATAAGAAGAGCAGCTCCACAGACACTCTTCACCAGTTTGTTTGATGAACACTATTCGTTAGTAGTTCTTCACTTGGCCTTTATTTTTGGTTTGTTTTTCCGATGTGTTCCGTGTTCCGCTTTTGGATCCTATATCAAACCGTGACAGAAGAAACACAAATGACATAGACATAACATAACACAGCCCTCACTCGTCCTGGCAGGCGATGTACTGGTCCTTTGCTGGGCGTCTGCAGTAGGCGTAGTAGGTTCCTCTGGTGTTCTCGTCAAAGCAGTCGAGGGGCACCTCTATGGCACCTAAGAGAGGTACAGTACAATCATAAAAATGTAATAAGTGATGTTATGTAGATCACACTATACTAGACTACTATGGAGCTCAACAGTGACTGCTCACAACCCAGTTTTGGAAGTAAATTTCCCAATCATTTTCCCACACACTTTCCCAAAAAAAAAAAGTTTGAAAGCTTGCACAGGGTCAATGTTGTCTTCATGTGGTCCTCGGAAACTCAGGGAAATGTTTTTCCAAGTTGAAAAATGCACACAAACGTTCACACAAGTCAGAAAAACATTTTGGGAAGTCTGGTCAAAACCTTCAGCCTGACTTCCACACCCGACGTCACCTGCTGTGTGGAGGCCATAGACTGTATAAAGAAGTGGACTAAGTGAGTCTGACATCACCCATAGTGTTCAGCTCCAGTCAAATGAAGCTCATCGAGGCTAAAGCAGTTATAGGGGCCAATTTGGAGCCGAGTTCCATATTTGGAATTCCGACCGCGAGTATCATGGCAACCAAAGAGCCAATCTGGAGCTAGGCTGTTGAAGGTAACGCCCCTTCCTGTGTGCGCTGCTTGTTTAGCAGGAAGCTTAGCAATGCTGTCAATCAAACCTGTTGCTAGCGCTAGCGGGAGCGACTTTGGGGAAGAAGGAGCCTTGATTTGTCTGTTATTAATGTTCATATCTTGATTTATGGACAAAATACAGAAATAAAAACACCAGGATCATGTAGAGCGGGTTAATACAAACATTTTAAGACCAAAATGACAAGGTTCACTACAGCAGTTACAGAGAGAAGGGGGGCAATTTTTCAATGTAAAATATATTGGAGCCAGAGTTGTTGGAGCTGGAAGCACGCACATGCTCACTTCCTGTTTGGAATGTGGCGGCTAGCAGGTTAGCTATGTATATTTATATATACAGTTTAAGGTGGAGACGGACCAAAATCACCTCATTTGTTCCTTTATCTCACACATTTGTGCTCTTTTACTAAACATTATTATATCTAGGGGTTAACTGTCAGTTGTCCATATCATAAGAGCAACGGATTTGCAAAAAGGCCAAACACTCCTGTTTAAATAAATGCAGGTGTAACGTTAACTAGTGTTTGCTAAAATAAAATAAAAACTTTAACGTCACGCTTTTGAGAACAACAAGCAATCTGACTGGTTAACTCTATTAAACACTGTTAATGAGCAAACTCAATGATTTTATTATTGGTGACATTAAAATCCCGACTTTCTGAGATATAAGCACATGTGTAAACAACATCTCATCTGAGTTCCCAGAGGACCACATGAACACAGCATAATCATTTATGTGGTAACTAATGACAACAAGACCTATGTTTTTTATTTAAAATCTGTTTCTGAAACTTTATAAACCACTAAGTTATTAAAAAAAAAATTAAATCGTTTTAAACATGCTTTTTGGACTTTTGGAAAAAACAACCGTGTTAGCTTGTTCGCCTCTTTATAAACCACTAAGTTATTAAAAAAAATGTGTTAGCTTGTTTGCCTCCTTTATGCCTTTAAACGACTGATATTTGAATTTTTTGAAAAGCTCTATTTGGGACAGGCATGGTTTGCTTTGCTGTCACAACACATTCTTATAGCCAGTGAGAGCAGGATGTTTTGCAAAGGGACGCAATAACAGAATGCAGTGATAGATTATTATAACTTGTGTAAGAGCGCCCTCACCTGGCCTGTACATCTTGGTGCACTGACTGTTTCTCTGGTGACACTGTTTGTTGAGGCAGAATCCCTTTGCTTCGTCACAGGGCACACCTCTGGACGGACCGCGCTCACACCATCACAGTATTCAGCCAAGTCACTCTCACTGCGTTTGTGTCGGGACTCACAAGAGCACCCCAAGATCTGATACACAGACATACACAGTACCATGTCTGATTGTGTGTATGTAAGACAGTAGTAAGTGACAGTATGGGGAGTTTGCATATTCTTCCTGTGGTTATTTTTTTACATAAATTTTTTTACACTGGCATTAACAAAGGGGTCAAAGAAAGAGATCAGAAGTGTTGGTATGTGCACATCACTTGTGCTAAGCTACTACAGTGAACATAGAAAACAAGTCAGTTTTACTCCTAAAATGCATTTAATAAAGTGACAACGTTTCGATGAATGGATTTTCCTCAGGTCACTGTTTTCTTTGTGTGCCACTTCCATTTCTACTTTGTGCCCAAATCCAAGGGTGAGCCACAGGAGGTGTACACACAACACAATATAAACTGTACATAACACATCATTCAGAAGGTTAAGCTTCCAAGAAGAAGAGGAGATATAAATAGGTTGCTCCTACAAAGAGAAAGTTTTTTATATTTATACCTTAAAAACACTGGCCCCTAGTGGCTTGAATCAGGAATATTAAATGAAACATTTCTTGTAGTTTCTGTTGTATTTCAATGTATTTTTACTAACCTGATGACATCTATCACTGATTGACCTGGATAATGGCTGAATGATATTACAGTTTATATTGTGCTGTGTGTACACCTCCTGCAGTGTGGGCCAACACTCAAGAACTCACCAACATGTAGACAGCACCATTTCTTTAGATTTGAAAATGCTCATTCTATGATTACATCTGTAGAATTGTAGTCATTTGCAAACTCACAGTATGGTTTTGACATCTAATGGGACAATATAATCTTTTTTTTGTTGTCCCACAATTGTTATTTTTTGCATTTGTTTATTTCTGCAATTGTGTATTTTTGCAATATGTATTGTTTCACTATAGGGAGGCTTAAGCCATAGTGGAATTTCACTGCAGCAAGTAGCAGATTCTCATTTACCTGTCTCCATGGAGATAGACAAGTTTTCCATACTGTTAAAATTCCATGTTAAGCAATAGCATCTCCACTGAAACAAATCCTCCACCTAAAATGTGACATAGTGCCCCTTTAATTACATACTGACCTTACAGTCTGACCTTACAGTCCTCACAGCACTCTCCCTCTGCACACTGTGAGCCCTCACTGAAGGCACAGGTGGAGGCGTTACAGCAGCGGTTGGTGCACTCCTGTCAAAACAAAAAAAACATTTCACTACAAAACCAACTACAACCTCTCCACCTGGATTGCATATCCAGATTCCAAGTAAGAATAAGGCATTTAGCAATAGCAATTGGTTTCTGCCAACTGCCATCACTCAGAGCAGTCAGTGGACATTTTGGGGCATCGGTGCCATACTGTCTTTATCAAACAGGACTTTCCATGGCTTCTCATTGACTTACAACAGGTTATCAAATCACCCCAAAAAAATAATGAACTAAAAGGCTATTTTGCACTGCATTATTAAAATTTCTACAGAAGGGTCGGAAGATTAATGGTTTGGGGGCATGGCTCTCTACTGGAAAAAGATGACACCCTCTCCAGGTGGGTGGACAGTCCCTGATGCACGTGGAGGAGTTCATAAGCTCATAAGTTCATAAGTTCATAAGTATTTCATAAGCAACACACTATAGTTGTTTATACAAAGCGTAAAGGTAAAAAAACAACAAAAAACCAAAAAACAACAATATATAAAGTGTTATCTTTATTTTAGATGTCAAAAAGTATTTGCGGCTCCCAGTGGGTTTTTTTTCCGTGGAAACCAGGTCCAAATGGCTCTTTGCATGTTAAAGGTTGCCGACCCCTGGTCCAGAGCAAAGTGTTCTGACATAGGCCAATCCAATGGTGACTCCTTCAAGTCTATTCCGCTGTAAACATAACACAATAACTTTTATAACCAGAACAACATAAATCACTCTCAAGTGAATCATTGACATGAATCATGGTGCCTCCAGGTCCCTCTCTGAAAGCATAAAAATACATAGAGCTTTGAAGGGTTCAGTATAACCTCCAGTGGCTATTTCTTAACTACTTGTGTGTGGATTTTGCACGACTCACTTCTGACAGAGGCCTGGGTCCTCCTCTAGGAAGTTCAGGAGGAGGCCATTTATTTGCTGTATCCTCCATTTTAGATATTATATTTGCGACTCATTGCTCATTTTACTGTGGGACACTCACAGCCCTTTCTCTGCCCCTGCTCCTCCCTCACTCCTTTCTGCTCCTCCCTCACTCCTCTCTGCTCTCTTCTCTCTCCTCTCTGCTCCTCCCTCACTCCTCTCTATTCTTCCCTCACTCCTCTCTGCTCTCTTCTCTCTCCTCTCTGCTCCTCCCTCACTCCTCTCTATTCTTCCCTCACTCCTCTCTGCTCTCTTCTCTCTCCTCTCTGCTCCTCCCTCACTCCTCTCTATTCTTCCCTCACTCCTCTCTGCTCTCTTCTCTGCTCTCCTCTGTCTTCTCTCCGTTCTTCTCTCTGCTGTTCCCTCACTCCTCTCTGCTCTCTTCTCTGCTCTCCTCTGTCTTCTCTCCGTTCTTCTCTCTGCTGTTCCCTCACTCCTCTCTGCTCTTCTCGCTCTGACAGAGGCTGCAGGAAAAACTACAGTCTTCAGTCAGGACGTGATGTTGCATTTATTAAATCATGTTTTAAACTGTTGTATGAAAACATTTGACTCTGCTCTGCTGCAGGTCGACTTGAGAGCGACCTGTGGCAGTGGCAGGGAGCAGTGGAACTGACATGAATCTATCAGTCTAGAGAAAACAGGAGTATCCAAATGGCATAATAGTTACAAAGCAGATCCAGGCCCAAGTTTATAACCTCTGTGAAGTCACTTGCATCAGACCTGATGAGATGTGCGTTGTCGTGCTTCTTGATGTTGACCAGCTCTGAGTTCCTCCACTTCATGAAGGCGTCCAGGTTTGCTCCGGCCGGAGGAGTGACTATAATCAGGTCTCCCCTGGACCAGACCCCCAGCCCCACCAGAGCCACGAAGGTCCACAGAGGTTTGTATGCCTGGAAACAAAGCATCAAGTGTAAAAGGTCCCCAATTATGCTTTTAGGATTTCTTTTAAGAGGACATATTATCCTGGGACTTAGTATATAAGTATAACTTAAGTTTTATCATTTTACATTTGGTTCATTGGAAACTGCTGACCTAAATTGCTTCACAATAGTAATGGGACCACTGACTTCCTGTTCAAAACTGCCAAAATGATATGCCCCACCTCGTCTAGTAATTTGGTTTGTTTCCACATTAAAAATCTGCCTGGAGTTGCATTTTGTTTCATTAATGTATGTTAGAGTAATCACAGCGTATCTGGTGTAAGTGGATTGAAATAATAGAATTACGGTAATATGGAAGCACTTTGTGGATTGGGACATATTCATGGGTGCGAGGTTTTCACTCAGTTATAGTCTATACATTTATTTGCCTGACCAGTCAGTCCCTTCTACATTCTGTTCGAATTTGGAAAGGTTTGGAACTGGACCATAGGCGTTGATGGATGGCCTCTTTGTTAAGCGCCCTACCCGCCAAACCAGTGGTGTGGGCAGGAGAAGTACCTTCAACAGCCTTACTCCTGATTGTCTCCTGATTGGGTCCTTGGTTGCAGGTTAGCCGCTATAACTGTTAGCTTCAATTGACTTCATTTGTTTGCAGCCAAATGCTATGGGTCACACTCCCTTAGTCCACTTCGTTTGTACAGTCGTTGGTTATGGGCTTTAAGGGAGCAGAGGGACTGACATGAATCAGTCTCACAAGAGAAAACAAGACCAATCAAATGCCATACTTGTACATACAAAGCACAACTTCAAGTACAATTCTGACAAAGGGCCAACATTATAGTTCCCCTATGAAATCTCTTGTCCCTTCTACAGTCCCTTCTACATTCTGTTTGAATCCAGAAGGATCTGGAATTGGACCATAGAGCATTACAAACCTCCATCCTAAAATCTCTTTGCAAAAATTCTCGTAACATTCAGAACAAAATATTAAATATAAATATACTTTAACTTTTAACTAAGAGAAATAAGAGTTTGGTGCTTTGATTGCGACATCAGACATCATCTCAGTCCTCTGCGTTATTGTTTTTCCCTTTGTTCTGTATAAGTTTTGTCAAAGTGTGTGCTTCTGGCTGGACAGGTGACTAATGTGTGGTCACGGAGCACAAAGCTACCAGCATAACAGGACCTTTATAATAGGAAAGTGGTGGGTCCAACTTGCGGATGGAGAGAACTATCACAAAGAGGACATTTAGATTTAGAATACTACTGGGCCTACACATTCTGTTGCTGCTTGGTTACTCACGGCTAATCCAGAGTGACTCTTTGGTGGTTCATAGTCTTCGTCCCGTGTGGTGTTGGTGACTCCGCACACAGCCGGAGTGAAGTGCTCTTCTTCAAGGAAAGGGACCACCTTGTGATCCCCCTCATGGTCAGAGGTCAAAGGTTCTATCAGGAACCTCTGCTCTGACGTCCGGAAGTACCCGCTGAAAGAAGACATGACAGGCCAACGACTACTGTGTTATTCTGTTACACTCATAATTCACCCAAACCGCGCACCACGAGTCATGTGAGAGGTGATCAGCTATTCGCCGAACTTTGCCATCCCATCCATATGCTTACGCTTATCTGGGTCTGGGTCGTGGGGGCAGCAGTCTAAGAAGGGACTCCCAGACTTCCCTCACCCCAGACACTTCCTCCAGCTCCTCCGGTGGGACCCCAAGGCGTTCCTAGCCGAGAGACATAGTCCCTCCAGCGTGTTCTGAGTCTTCCCTGGGGCCTATTCGCCGAATGTATTCCTAAGTATTTGAAGTCTTTATTTTATCTCTCCTCAGGCAGCAGAGCCAGCCTAGGTAACTCATACCTGGACCTCTAACAAGAAGGCCTCACAGTTTAGAGCACTGAGCAACTTTGGCAATAGAGCTCCCCCTGCAGCTTCCTTGTGAGAATACAATGTCAGGGAACAGACTCAAAGCACTTTTTTCTTTTCTTCTCTTTTTCCTTTTTATTGAAATAAGAAAGTAAAATCACATACAAAAACATATAACTTTGCCAAATATAAAAAAGAGCCAGGGTTTCCCAGGAGAAGTCTGTCCAAGTCAGAATTGGCCATGTTGCACGAAGATTAAATAGCGCAACACGTTTTTTTTTAAACGTGCAGAGGGAAGCGTTTTGTGCATTTGTGGGCTGGTAAGACGCCAGTGATTTTCTCTCTTCTGGCTCTACCGCTTTTGTGATGCTTTGACTTATCTGCATGAAGCCTTTGTTTGACCATTTCGATCATTCGTTCCGATCGTTTTCAGTGAGAGCAGTGGAAGATTAACTTGTAGAACTCAATTCAGAGGGCTGCACATCAGTCTGGCGAGAGTCAGGTTATGGACCAGGAATACCTTAATACACCATGGTTATGTGAGGGGCAGGCGTTTGAAACTAAGAACTAAGACAAACTAAGATTATTGAAAAGTAAGCCTGCATTTTCAATCCAAACACACCTCTAGGTATTTTATGATTAGGAAACAACATTATAACATGGTTTAAAGCTAAAAATGTCTACTTTGCATAATATAAGCCATTTAAACTGAGTCCGTCACATGTGCTGATACTGGCTGCTGAAACACTGTCACCCACGATCTTTCCTTGGTAATAGCAGTGATCCTGTGATGACAACAATGATAATCTCTACTTCAGTTTAGATTTATTTCCATGAGCGTGATTCTGGTTTATATTTAGAGGAAGTGAAAGCTGCTGTTTCTCCCAATATGGTCTGGAGCAGTGGTGACACGGGTGCTGTCTTTGAGGTAGTGTCTTGCTGAGAGTCTCGCTGTCGTCTTTCGTGAGTAATTCACTAAAATGTATGAAAAAAACAAAAATAACTGTCTCATTGCTTAAAAATAGAACAAATGTGCTATACACATGAAAAACAAAAGAAAGGTCATTCTATTCACATCTTGGACAAAATTGCACCATTTGAATAGAAACTGGAGAAAACTAACACCTGTATGTACCATTACAGTTAAAAAAAAAAATGTTTTACAATCACTACTGAACCTGGGTTACCAGCACCTTAACCTGCAGGTACAGGACACATTCTCAGTATATTGACAACATACTACAGCAGCAGAAGCGCCACTAGCTCGAATGAATGATAATTGGCTGCAGATTCTGGGGATGTGGTAGTGAGGATTCAGCTCAGAGAGAGTCTGTCTAGGTTTAAACCAACTGGATTTCAGCACTGAAACTGGGAACCCAAATGAAAGACTCATGTAAGGCTCAACCTTTCTGAAGGGATAATCGTCTTGAGACCAACACCAAATTATAGCATAAACAACTTTGCCATCATGTCAAATGTTTTTGTCATTCAGAATAAATCAGCATTACAATTGTTATCAGTAAAAACTATTTGATTTGAACGTGTTTACCTTGGATCTCAGGACACAGTTAGATCAAACTTGTGGAAATTCCTTTAAATCTCTTGATAAAGTGCAGTAACTCTCAAGTTCTTCTCCAGGTGCACCTCCAGTGGTCGTCCTCTCACAGTCAGAGCATATTTAACCCTCTGTGGTGTGGTCTGTGGGACTGAGGAGCACAAACATATGTACATACATACCACTAAGTACCCTGCCTGACCAAAAAAAAAAGTTGCCAACTGGATTTAACTAAGCAAATAGGTTGGGGTTGCTGCAGTTGGTCTAGATTCAGCAACAGCATGTGCTCAAAGAATGAGGTCAGCTGACTACCTGAATAACTGAATGACCCAGGTTATTCCATCATTGGATTTGTTCTTCCCTGATGGCACGGGCATATTCCAAGATGACAATGCCAGGATTCATTGGGCTCAAATTGTGAAAGAGGAGGTGAAAGAGTGGTTCAGGAGCATGAGACATCATTTTCACACATGGATTGGCCACCAGAGTCCAGACCTTAACCCCATTGAGAATCTGAGATGTGCTGTGTGGTCAGACTCTAACATCATCAATGCAAGATCTTGGTGAAAAATTAATACTGGATGGAAATAAATCTTGTGACATTGAAGAAGCTTATGGAAACAATGCCACAGCGAGTGCCGTAATCAAAGCTAAAGGCGGTCCAACGAAATATTAGAGTGTGTGACCATTTTTTTGGTGGTGACTTTTTTTTTGGCCAGGCAGTGTATATCAAGTACTATCAAGGCAAGTCTCCCATGTCACCTCTGCATGTCTCTTGTTGACTGTATGAAGTCTGACTGTTCGCACCACCTCATAGTCCTGTTCCAAGTGTAGCCCTGGACCATGGCTCACTGTGGACAATAAAATAAAAGCTATTGTATTTTTTTAAATATCTTTATTTTTTTCTATAATTTCATTCTCAGATCATGGCCATGGCAGCTTGGCAGTCACTGCCAATCTTTCAATCTCTGCCATTCAACCCCAGGGCAGCTGTGGCTACATACTCATCTACATATTGGGTTTATCTTTCAATTTTACCTAACATTGAGGTCACTTATTACTATAAACAGACAAATAGACTTCACAACCACCTGCTCAACCCCAGCCACCATCACAGCCCTATGCGCAGGGGCTCCACAGGGCTGTGTACTTTGTCCTCTGCTCTTCTCCCTGTACAACAACTGTTGCACCTCCAGCCACAAGTCTAACTGAAACTAATCAAATTTGATATCACCCTCATCGGGCTCATCTCAGACGGTAATGAATGTGCCAGAGGTGGACTGGAAGTATATTTTCACCTCATGGTACAATATTTATTATATTAATGTATTTAATTTCACATGAAAGCTTCAATCCACTATTGATGCATCATATTCACATGTTATGTTATTGCTTTTTAGCCTAGCATTTATTTGGCTAAAAGGCAACACCACTGATTTATTCTAATCTAAATTCTAATTCAAGTAATAGTATGCAACTCTTTAATAAAAAAATAAATAAAAATAGACTAAAATAAAAGAATGTTTTTCATTTTGGCTGTGTTTATTGGACTGAAAAACGTATGTCTTTACTTTGAACAAACCTGACTCTTAATTGGCGTAATGGAGGGTCTTCTCCTGCTTGTTTCCATGGAAATGTTCCTTTGGCTATAATCTATCACAGTATGTCAAAAATGTATCTCCATGCAGAAGTATGGTTTTAACTTTATTTCCATGGAATCATACAGGCGACGTGCCGCCCCCTCGAAATTACATACCATTTAACTTGGACACTCCTGACTCCTGACCTCATTTTTTTTATCATTTCTGTATTATGTTCTTGTGATGGCTCAACATTGTAACAAGCTCATAGTTTAACTCTGAGGAGGACTCTGAAAACGGAGGCGTGTTTGCGATGACTGGACCTCGCCTATATGATCAGCGAGAGGAGGAGACTGGAGCCGGAGGAGGAGTAAACCGCACGGAATCAAGTCAGACACGAACCCGAGAACTGCCTCAGGCCTCAGATCACACATCGTCCCAGACAAGCCTAATGCTCGTGCTGTGTTAGAAGTGTTAAACACACATGTTACAGCCTGGCTTATGGTTCATAACATAAAACAAACACCTGTCATATCTTCAGCACAAAATGACATCTCTGTGGTAAAAAGTGGTGCTATTTTTAATAGTACAAACTCGATAGTTGACATTTAACAAAATTTAAAGGAAGATTATTCAAGTCAATTCAACATTGAGGTTGATGTTTTTAACTCACTCATAGACTAACATTCCCCCTTATCTGGAGCCGCATAGAATTTGAACCTTCCTGCTCTCCTATTATTAAAACATAATAATAATAATAATAATAATAATAATAATAATAATAATAATAATAACAAAAAATCTGATGTGTTTTCTTTTCCCTGAAGTTATTAGAAATGCCATGACACTATAACATCTTGGTTCTATTAGTACATAAATAACTCAACTTTATTCAAAAATAATTATAATATGAATTCCATGCAGTGTGACACACCTGTGACGTGCAGTCCATTCAGGAGCAGTGTCCATAAATGCATCCGTCCTGCAGACATTGTCCAGCTGTGACCCAGGTTGCGACAGAACTCTGAGCAGAGGGAATTTAACCCCCAACCTGCTGCTCCTGCCCGGGAACACCCTCCTCTCCCTAATCTGCACTGAGCTGATCTCAAGACGGACTGGAATGAATGAGACTGCATGATGTTAAAGCCCCCCATGTAAGATTTCAGATAATAAATAAATTTACATGTGGTTGTATTGCAATAAAATGAAAAAAAAAAAACACACAAAAAAAAACCAACAAAAAAAAAAACATGCACCTTTGATGTGAGGGGGCTTATCTCTTCACAGACTTGAGTTGCAGCTTTTCTGGTGAATGGCACCCTAGTCTTAACCCAGTACCAGCTTTGCCATCAAGGTGGCGCTATGGAGATTTTAACTGCAAAAATTGGATTCCAACAGCCACGAATCCTAGTGACACATTTTGTAATATGCACAACTGGCATTATTTTGTGTTGAATGGTAACACAAAACAAATTAACCTTTACATTTTAAAGCCACAGTGCATAACTTTTTAGCCCAAAAATAGAATAAAATAAAAGCTTTTTTTCATTGTGATTGCCTTTATTGCACTAAAAATCTTAGAAAAACAAGCATCTTTACTGTGAGTGGGCTTGCATCTCCTCAAACCTGACTCCTTGCCTGGAGGACAGCCTCTTCCTTGTTGTTTCCATGGAAATGTTCCTTTGGAAATTTCACAGTATGGCATAAAAGGTATTTACCTCCATGGAATCATACAGGTATCGTATCTTTAATTTAAAAAGGCATAGTAATATACTAATAATGCGTTAACACTTCATTCAGTTGTTCATTGTGTTTTTTTCAGTACTGACAGTTGTAACGTCTATTTGTCCGTAAAGTGTGTGTGATGTGAAGTGTAAAATATAATAATATAGTTGCTCAGGTCTGTTTTAGATGTAGACAACGCTGCCACCTGCTGAAGACAAGTGGTTCAACAGAAACCACTGACACTGTCTTTTTACTTCTGTTTTAGTTAGAAGAAGTGGATGGATTCCCAAGTATCACCTGGAAAAGACCATGACTGAATCCAGACTAAATTGGACTATACCAGGACTAAATGCTGACTTAAAAAATACAATGTGCAGGTTTAAACAAACAGATACAATAAAACTTCGACTATTAATTTGAAACCTCATTTTTCAAAGTAATGTGCTTAGTCTGAGAAGATAGAAAATACTTTAATAATTGTGGCCACTTCTCTTGTGTCTAGATAACGTTTCTCGTAAGGCTTGTACTAGCTGCGCTTTATGGAGATTGCATTACACTTCTCTGTGCTGTATTTAATAAACAGAAATTGCTCAGAAGTACCTTAAAATGCATGCTCGCCTCTCCACAGATCTGAAGCGTAACTTGGCTTGGTAGCATCACCTGTTTGTCTTCATGGAGATAGATACATTTTGAAACAGATGGGACAGACATAAGCAGACTGTGGATCCTCCTCCAGACATGTTACATAGTGCACCTTTAAGGCAAGAATTGTAATGGCGCTACCTGATTTTTTCTTTTTTAACATGAAAAACAGAACTTGTTCATTTTTGGTCCAAAGTTATTCCTCACTTACCTTATGCATTGTGAACATCCTAATTATTCACTGCAATGAGTTTAGAAGCACTTTTCACAGCTCTCAGAGACCAGAGCAGAGTTTTGCAGTGATGGTAAAGCTAACAACAACTAGCATGCTAACGGGCACTTTCTGATTATTGGACAATAAAATGCTTTCCAATTAGATGCAACCAGCACACAGCAGACTTATTTTGACCTCAGGAGCGTTGTATGCATCTGTACTGGGGCAAGACAAATATTGCTCAAATTCATGGGAAAAAATTTGGTATTGTGCTTTTAATGGACTTTGTGTGTGAAATTTGCATATTCTCCCTGTGTTTGGATAGGTTTCCTCTGGTTTCTCTATCAACCCAAGGTACAAGATTTGAACACTTATTCCAAAAATGATTCACAAAAAAAAAACAATAGTACTTAATTTTCTATATTTTTATAACACATTAATATTAATCATTTCAGTCATTTTACAACATTACAGTGTTAGACTTGTGCAATATTTCATGTAACAAAGGCTCATAATAAAAAAAGCAACAGTAGATTTTTGGTCCAAATATAAATATAAGAGTCTGTTCAAATGGCCAAGTAATAGTCCATTCTGGTGCAGTTTACAGTGATGGCCAGTTGGCAGCGCTGTCAGACTTTAGGCGGAGGCACTGGTCTCAAAGCCTGAAAAAACAAGAAGATTATGATGTGATTTTGAACACAGGATCTAAAGTTGTTCAATAAAATAAAATCATATTTAAAATGACTTTACACTACAAAATGTGTCAGCTTTTCTTCAAATTCACACTTTTTTTTTCTTTTTCCTTTTTTTTTGCACTTCTGACAGTGGTTTAAAACCCACTGCCTTATATCTGTCTGAAGGGAGGAGCTAACTACTCTGAAACTAACACACCCTAGTTGTTTACAGTGTGAATTATCTGTTATTACGCAAGTACATTGAACTACCCTAAGGTGTGAACTGTCACCTGAGTTATTTTTGCGAGCCCCCTATCGTTCAAGCCCCTAATGGGTCATCTAACATCTATTAGCATCTCTCCATCACCTTTTTGCCTCCTCCCCTTTCTATGAGGTTTTCTAACTTTTGCCAGTAGGTGGAGTCTGAATTACCCTGTGCATCAACTGACTTATGACCTGTCCATAGACTGTTTAAGAAAGTCGACAAAGTGAGTGTGACAACACCCATAGCGAATTTGTAGTCGAGTTCCATATTTGACGAACCTGACAGCAGCAGTTACAGAGGGAGGAGCGACAGTTTTTCAATAGTGAAAGTGAACTGGAGCTGAATTGAATTTAATTGGTGTTGATGGAGCTGAAAGTGCGTCCATGCTCACTTCCTATTTGGAACATGGCAGCTAGAAGGTTAGCTATGTCCATTTATATGTGCAGTCTGTGGTGCTGTCCAAGCTGGAAAGTGTTCTATTGATACTTTACAGCTGATGTCATCAACATTCTCTGGGGGTGTGATGCTAATGAGGGCTCCTACTACAGGCTACTACTACTACTACTACTACTACTACTACTACTACTACTGTGTCTGCAGCTGTCACTCAAGTTAGACTTTTAATCTGAGCTTTGTTTTAATACAATCTGACCATAAGGAACTAATTTAGCTGGAACAGGTGAGCTGATATGTTCTGGTAAACAAGTCCCTTTCAAATAACATTATAGTCACAAACTGGCATAGCATTAGCCAACAGTTTTTCCAAAAGTCACTCTCACTGTTTTGTTGAAAATCAAACTCACAGGCTCCTGAAAATGTGCTGTGAAATCCATTGTGTGTGTGTGTGTGTTTTTTTTTCTTGGGTTTCAGACAATTTAAAAAGTTTTTTGCTTCAGTCCGTTAGCTGTAGCTGGGTGTGTATAGTCACCTGTCTGACGGCTGTGTAGTTCTGCTGTGGTTTGGGCCTGATTGGAGCAGGGGGCGGTGGAGGGGGCGCTCCTTTGGGCTTCGGTTTAGCGGCCTGTACACAAACGTCACAATGTTAGCCTTGAAAGTTATTTGAAGTTTTATAAATACATAAGACTGTACGACATGTGAAAAAATATATATTCAGTAACTGTGTATTTTTGCAGTTACAATGTTCATTTAACATTTAAATTGTGGTGAAGTCCAATTAAATAAAAAATACAGGAATTAAAATTTTAAAACCTAAAATTGAAAAACTAAATGACATTTAAAAAAAAATATTGTAAATTCTTGTAGATTTTTACCAAAGTTGGTGACGGCTGCACTGGTTTCTGACTGAGGTATGGCTTCCTCTGGGTTTGAGTGCTGTGGACACAAACGTATTATTCTGTGGATCAGAAGCTTCAGTATTTCATGGATTGAGCATAAAGATTCAAACTCACGTTGGTAACACTGGACCCTGGCGTTTTTTCCAAATAACAGCCATGATTCCTGCGATGATCCCGAGAAGCAGCAGGACTGCCACACAGATGCCCACTATCACCCCTGGAGGACACACAGGAAATGGCATTATTTCATTTGACTTTACAGGTCAAAAACTCCATACAAATAGCAGCTATTTTTGTGGAATAAAAAGAAAAAACACATTCCTCTTTGAACAGAAATGGTGGATGGTGGAACAACCGGCCTGCAGCATACAACAGTATTCTAACACCTTGATCAAGTGAAAAATCAAACCACTCTAATGCTAATCAGATATTTAACAGCAATCGAGGAGAGTCCAGCAGATCACAGAAGGGATAGAACAACCCATAAGGAGGCTAGCATGTTAGGGCAGTTTCACTTTAAAAGCTCCTCCCTTTGGAGACTGGACTTATTTAGCTCAGTGCATTATAAATCATAGTGTCTTAGACCAGTTCCATAAATTTGTATGTTCTGGATTGGAGTTGAAACTTTTGATTTCAAAAACAGTGCCCAGGTGACTTCCTTTGAAGCCTTTTCTACCTCCTAGTTTTAGAAGCAATATTTGCTCTTTGTCACGTAACTTTGAAGATACTTAAATCAAAATTATCACATTTCAATACCTTAAAGGGCCAATGTAATACATTTATGGCGTTTTCATGAAACTTTGTACACCATAGTCTTGGTATGTCCTTTGGAAAAACCTCCAGGTGCTAGACCTCAAGGTGGATCTTTAAAACAACTGTCTCCCTTATTCTATGTATTTTTCTCCACAATTTTACACCACTATTTATTCAAAACCTTAAATAAAAATCTCACCTGTGGACATGGCTGTGAATTCTCCGTCCCTTGTGTCGCAGTTGGGAGGCATCCACCCAGGTTCACACTGACACTGATTTTTGTGGTTGCACACCTAAAAACAGAAACACTTTTCATTACAACCTTAAATGGGATGTAGTAAACTAATAATTGTAACTTATTGAATGAGAATATGTCCTCACCGCGTGTCCTGGACATTTGGCAGAGCAGTTGGTGTTCCTGTAGGCTGTTTCCAAGTCCACACACTCATTCTGACTGCACACCTACAAAACACATACAAAACTTAACCATACATAAATAACTGATGCATCAGTGTATTTGGCTTTTAGGCTACAGCGTGTCAAGCAATGACACACTGTGAATATGAATGTGGTGTGAGCATGAGTGATTGGTCGTGGGGTTAGAAGTTTTTGTGCATAATATGGACATTTAGTTTTTTGCAAGTGAAATTTTCTCCAGTTTTTGTGATTTCTAATTATGACCTGCCATTTCGATCCATTCATGATATATTGTGCCACCGTACCTTCCCATCTCCACACATGGTCCCGGTGTCCACCTGTCCGTAGTCTTTTGTGAAGTCGTCATAGAAAGTGGCTTTACAGTCTCCAACTCGCACCAACCGCCCGTAGTTTGGACTGTCATTCCCGTACTGACAAAACAATTTCCCACAGTAAATGTCCCTGTAGAGTAACAAAGACAAGATGGTTAGTAGAAAAAATTATGTAAAACTGTATTAAATAGCCTATATTTGAGTGTTGTGGCCCTCACTGTTTCTGGCAGGGGATGTACTGGTTGGAAACTGGCCGTTTGCAGAAGGCGTAGTAGGTTCCTCTGGTGTTTTGGTTGAAGCAGTCAGGGCGTGCCTCTATGGCCCCTGAAAATGAAAGTAAAATAACCATAAAACAACAGCTCTTTCATGTTTATCGATGCACGTCGCTCCAGTCAAGTACAAAAATATAGTTTTTCCAGTGCATAATGCATCTAACATTACCCAAACCCAATGCATTGCACAAAGACAGGTTAAAACGTGGCATAGATTAACAGAAATAAATGCAGACAAAAGCTGATGATAGACCAGAAGTAGTTTTGCATTTACTCTAGATTTAGCACAGCACCATAAACTTGGAATTACTAAATGTGTTTTTATTTGTATGACATCAGTGTCTCATGTAGCAAAGCCCTGCCTCTGGACCCGGAGCATAGAGAATGGAAACACAACTCAACTGGAGGTAGCCGCACTAAACAGACCTGCGCCAAGGCGGGAAATGAGACTTAACAGTGCCCTCACCTGCCCTGTGCATCATGGTGCACCTGTTCTTTGCATATAACAGAGTGAAGACTCGTTTATGCTCCATTTTTGTACGTGAACAGATCAGAACAAAACAATGTAATTGTTTTGCAGCTTGTTCTAGTCACATTTTTCAATACTGGCCTCAGCGGTTAACACAAATACATCTTCGTCTCTAATCTCTGCACAGCTTTTGAGACCATCGACCGCAGCATCCTTCTCCACCGTCTACAGTCCATTGGCATCTCCGGTACACTCACCTGTCTCTTCCCCTCTACTCTGATTGTCTCCATAAACAACTCCAAATCTCACATCTCCCCTGTCAGAACCAGTGTTCCCCAAGGTTCAGTGCTTGGTGCTCAGCCCCCTCCTCTTCATTATCTACATGCTTCCCCTCAGCCACACCATCCATCACCAGCGTTATATATAAGTTTAATGTATTATTATTATTATTATTAAGAGCGCCCTCACCTGGCCCGTACATCCTGTTGCACTGGCTGCTTCTCTGGGGACACTGTCCACTGTAGCAGAATCCCTTTGCGTTGTCACAGGGCACACCGTTCACACTGAACACATCCTCTGGACAGAGTGCGCTCACACCATCACAGTATTCAGCCAGGTCACACTCGTCCTGCTTGTGCCGGCACTCATGCGAGCGGCCCAAGATCTGATACACAGACATACACATAATCAGACATGGTATTGTGTATGTGCCTGACCAAGTCTGGTTGGACAAGACAGTAAGGGACAGTGGAGTTTGCATATTCTCTCTGTGTCTGTTTTTTGCACTCATTGCAGAAGCCCCCGCTCCTAACACATTAAAGGTCCTGTATCACGGTCCTATACTCCTGTGAGCTTGTGGTCATGTTAGAACATTGTTACCTCATCAAAAACATACCCAGAGTTGTGTTTTGTTTCATTCAGACATGTTTGAGTAACTCTGCCTCAATGGGCTGACTACATCTCCAACCACATCTCCATACCACATATGACATCACAGTCAGTGTTTTCAGTTTGAGAGAAGAACACAGCCTAAATATGCAGGATTTTTGTGTTAAACCTTTATGAAACTAAATGAAACAAAATACAACTCCTGGTATGTTTTTGATGAGGTTACGATGTATATAACATAGATCAAGACGTAGTGTAGACTCACCATTTCTTCAGATTGAATGCTCATTCTTTAAACACACAGTATGGTATTTACATCTTATGATGCAATAGAACAGGAAAACCTGGATTTGTTGCACCACTGTGGGAAATCTGTTCATTGTTGCAATTGTGTATTTTTTGCAAGATATATTATTACAGTGTGAGAAGGCTTAGGGGATTGTATCATTTGTACCTATTTTCAAAAATGCTTAACTTGCAATCACAATTGTCATATTTCAAAAGTGTTTAAGCCCTTTAAGCCCTATAAAAAGTCTTGAACAACACTAATTTCTCCATTCAGGCTGCAGTAAAACAAAGCAAAGGGTTGTTTTTAGTTTTACCGTGCTACTACAGCAAAAGGTACACAATGTAATTTTGGGTCCATGGCCTGTTTGTCTCTATGGAGGTATTATTGCTTTGCTTGGAATGTTTTGCTGTATGACATTAAACTTAAACTGTGAGCGGGCTCACCTCTCCACAGATCCAACCTGTAACTAAACCTGGTGGCATCACCCGCTTGTCTTCATGGAGATAGATAAGTTAAATACTATACTGTGGAAAAAAAATCCAGGCCAAGCTATGGGAACTCCAAGGTAACTGACACTTCAGTTGAAATGTTACATAGTGTACCCATGGACTGTATGAAGAAGTGGACCACGGGAGTGTGATGTCACCCTTACTATTCGGTTGCAACCAAATGAAGCCAGTCGAGGCTAGCAGTTATAGCAGCTAATCTGCTACCAGGGCCCATAATTGGAAATCCAAGCGTGTGTATCATAGCAACCAAAGAGCTAATCAGGAGTGAGAGTGTTGAAGGTAATGCCTCTTCTCACCCGCACCACTGATGTGGCAGGCAGCGGGAGCTTAGCAATGCTGTCAATCAAACTTGTTGGTGACACTAACAGGAGCAACCTCAATGAAAGAAGGTGTCTCATTGGACTTTTATTAATGCTCATGTTCACTTCGTATTTGTAATGTAGTTAGCTATGTCCATCTATTAATCACAGTGATAATGGTGTACTGACCTTACAGTCCTCACAGCACTCTCCCTCTGCACACTGTGAGCCCTCACTGAAGGCACAGGTGGAGGCGTTACAGCAGCGGTTGGTGCACTCCTGTCAAAACAAAAAAAACATTTTTTCACATGTATTTGTGCAAAAATGGTCTTGCCCCAGCAAAGATATATTGTATAAGCAGCTCTTATTAAGTATTTTATAGTCCAATGAACAGGAAGTACGCATTAGCATGCTAGTTGTTGTTAGCTTTACCATCACGGCAAAACACTGCTCTCTAAGAGTTGTAAAAGGCGCTTATAAAGCCATCACGGTGGATAATTAGGATGGTCAGAATGTATAAGGTAAGTGAGGAATAACTTTGGACCACAGCAAGCCGTTTAAAATGAACTAGTTCTGTTTTTCACGTTTTTAAGACAGTAAAAATTTGGTACAGCACCTTTTAATAAAACATTATGAAGTGGAACTAAGCAGTAAATTGACTTCATTGCAACTTAATGTACATAGTGTTTTAATGGCATTGTCTACTTCCCTTTTTCCCAGGTTTAGTGCAAACTAAGTAAATTTGCAGTTTTCTGGTAAAAAAACAAAACAAAACAAAACAAAAATACTATGTTTGTGCTGCCTCCAGTGACACAACATTTTCAAGTACTATGTGACATCACACGAGACTGCCCTGATTACAGCCAGGTGTCTCTGATTACACTTGGCTGCAAGGGTGGGGTTTCAAGTGTGTATTCCTGCCAGACCAATCCTCATATGTCCAGACCCCTCCACCTCCTCCCCCCTCACTCTCCCCCAGCGCATTCCTCCCCCCTCACGCTCCCCTTTAGTCCTTCAGGTACTGCCCAGTTTAGCAGCTCTATTTGAAATGTGGTTGCGGGCGGAGTTTAGGTTTTTAGTCACTTTAAGACAGTAAAAATCAAGCACAAGACCTTTAATCACATTTAATTTGATCTGATTTCACCCTCTCCACCTGGGCTGCACATCTTCTCTGAGCTATTCCAAGTACTAATAAGGCATTTAGCAATAACAATAGGCAGATGTGTTTTGTATCTAAGCCGAAAGAAAAGTGTGTGGTCTTGAAAGTGGGTTTTATGAAGGGACGAGCAGAGACACGTCCACATTTTGGTGAACCTCAGAGGAATGTGCTTGTTACTGATAATCGGTGAAGATAGAATGGTTTGGACTTGGTAGACTTTCTAAACAGCAGGTAATGTCGAGATATAGTTGAAACCAGAAGTTTACGTAACTTATATATAAAAACACATATGCTTTTTTTTCTCTCTGTCTGACATGAAATCAGACTAAACTTTCCATGTTTTAGGTCAGTTAGGATGACCAAAATTATTTCTATTTGCTAAATGCCAGAATAATCAGAGAATGATTTTTTTAAGACAATTTTTCATTACTTTCTTCAAAGTCAAAAGTTTACATACATTTCATTAGTATTTGGTACCATTGCCTTTAAAGTGTATTTAAAGTGTACTAGTTTCAAATGTATCTGAGTAGGCGACAGTGCATTTAAGGAACCCCAAGTGCACAAGAAGCACAAAAGTCTCTATTAAAGCTGCACTATGTAACTTTTCTGTTGGGGGAGCTTGTGTCTAAGATGACATTCTTGCTTTGCTTATAATGCTCCATGGTATAGCATTAAACTTATCTATCTTTCATTACTCAAGAACACCTTGAAAAACATCACCTGCTTGTCTCCATGGAGTTGAACATTAATGCCATACTGTAGAACATTCCATCCAAAGCACATGGCTTTGTACAGCGACATAAGACTAGCATCACCACTTCCTTCCAATTATATCTCTATGAGGTTATTAAGTTAATAAATCCTTAAAATGAACACAGTGGACAGTGAGTTGTGGGTGGGTGTCAGACTTTACAAATGAGGTGAATACTTGACCCAAGGTCACTTCTGTAATGTAATAATGTGACAAACTGAAGTAACTGCACATGAAAACAATCAGGTAGTCTTTACTTTAAATTTTAATAGGATGTTTGTTTTATATTTTGTTTTAATTAAAGTAAGCATTAACCTTGAGACACAGTTAGCTAGCTTTTCTGTGCAGAGCATTACATTTACTTGGAGACAAACATGATAACGGAACCTCCACCAGAATAGTTACATAGTGCACTTTTTAAGATCTTAACGATTTAATTTTTTTCTTTTGAGTAACTGATGATGTATCTGATGAATTGTCCAGATGAATTTGATACTTGAATTTTGAACCCATGGATGAGTCCTGGATGAATGAGGGATTACATCAACAAACCTCTAATAACATTTAATTAGATTGTACTAAGTGGCTGAACTCTCAATGACCTTACCTTAACATAATAACACACTATTATAGATTATTACAATGTGTAGGAACAATGCTTTATGGGTAGAGTATAATACTTAATTGTGACAAAAATTAGAAGGTGAAGATGAGTTTAGTTTCTGATAGTCCTATATTAATGTGTTTTATTGGACTTGTTCCTTCAAACAGCTTCCATGAAATGCTTCAACACTTCTCACCCAGAATTGCCTGGAGTGGCTTAACACAATGGTGTTTTGCAACAAGTAAACAAAGAGTTGAGTCTTGTTCTAATAAAACTGCGCTTCCAGGTATGTGCAGGTTTAAACAGGGACTGAGGAGATGCCTCACGGGGCACTCAGATGTGTACAGATGGAAAAATATAACCTAAAAGCAGTGGTGGAAAGAGTACTGCAAATCTGTAATAACGTAAAAGTACAGTTGCCTGGCTAAAAATGTACTTAGCTACAAGTACAAGTTTAAGAATCCTCTCAAAAAAGTACAGTTACCCCAAAAATCTACTCAATTACAGTAATTTGAGTATTTGCAATGAGTTACTTTTCACCCGTCTCAATGTCAAACTAAAATGTACCCTTCTTATTCCTCTCTGCAAATATGAATAGGCTACTTATTCTCCCAAAGACAAATAAATCAATGCATGGATTTCTAGTAGAGTTATGGGTGCCCTGAGGGGACAAATATACATACACATTAAAACAGGATGAATCTTTCTACGAATCAAGTTAAACCTGAGCAGCAATATCACTCCAGAAAGACTGAGGTAGGTAGTTACATTTACTTGAGTAACTTTCTAAAGAAATTGTACTTTTCAGAGTACTTTTCTAGCAGCATAAGTTTACTCCTATTTTTATTGAAGTAACAGTACTCTTACTTGAGTAAAAGTTGTGGTTACTCTTCCCACTGTGAGTAAGTCTAAAAGTGACAAAAGATTTATGTTGACCATTTCTAGCCTAGTTTTTTCAAATGTTTGTGTCTATTCTTTAGAAATAGCTGATTTTGTGCATTATTTAATGTTTTGTCCTTCAAATTAACTTCGATATATAAATCAGATGTTACGTCCCAACACTTACTCTTACTTATTTATATTGTTTCCCTCTACTTTGTGCTTCTACTTGAGTAATATTATTTTGAAGTAATATTACTCTTATTTGAGCACAATTTTTGGCTACTCTACCCTCCTCTACTCTGATCATTGTGTTGAGTTTGTGACTTTAGTATTGCAGTTTTATAATGGATTTTTTGTACAAGCACAAAATAAAATATTTAATATATAAAAAATGCACACAAATGTTTCAGACATTTAAGTCAGTTTTTGCTTACATTTAGGTTATTTTATATGCCAAAATGTTCTACTAAAATGTGTTTTTGGGCTTCTAAATGAAGTAAAAAAAAAACAACAAAAAACAAAGTTGGAGTTGGGAATTCAACCAACAACCTTCTGGTCAGCGGGTAAATGTGTTTTACCTCCACAGTGCCGCAGTCACATTGCTCTCCGACCTCCACAAATCCATTCCCACAGACAGGAGTCGACACCAGGGCTTGGAACTGTGGTTTGTCCAGGAG
>KN486413.1:31744-103072 GCA_000787095.1 Periophthalmodon schlosseri | reverse complement strand
AAGAAAATGGATGGATGGATGGGTTTGAATAGTCTTGCTCATGGGCACAACAACAAGAACAGTATACCAGATTTGAACAGGCAAGAGGGTAAGCTGTGCTATTGTTCCCAAACCCCACTCTGTCAATAGCTGCATATAGAGCTTTTTTATAGGTGCACCATGGAACATTTCTGGTGTATGCATGTCTTTACAGAAATGTTATTGCATTTGTCTGAAATGTTCCACAGTATGGCATTTAACGTATCTGTCTATAGTTGCGTTTCCTTCACCTTATGTTTAATGCACATTTTGAGGATTTGCATCAGTAACGGGAGGTGGAAACGCCAAATATCGCATTTAGAACCCTTAATTTGCATAAAAGTTTATTCGCTTCAGGTGGATTTTGATTTAAGCGCATAACAGTTAAAGCGCATTTTGGAAGGTGGAAACGCATTTAGTCTTATAACCTCAAGAAGCGAATATAAACCCATGTGACTCTCGGACTACATACCTGCACCGAACCGGAGTGGACACTGAGCATGGGACATTATTGAAATTTGGTGTCACGATTGTCATGGCAAAAAAAACAAAAAACCCAGTGGAAAAAATAGACATCTAGAGGAAAACCCATAGACTGTATATATAAATGGACAAACAGTAGCTAACCTGCTAGCCAGCGTGTTCCAAATAGGAAGTGAGCATCGGCGCGCTTCTCACTCTGGCTTTAATTCACTTTACATTAGAAAACTGTCGTCCCTCAGGTTCGTCATTTTGGTCTTAAAATGTTCGTATTGATCCGCTATTGATCGTAGTATTTTTATTTCGCTATTGTGTCTGTAGCTCAAGATATGAACATTCATAAAAGACAGATCAGACGGCTTTTTCCCCGGGGTCGCTCCTGCTAGCGTTAGCAACAGGTTTGATTGACAGCGTTGCTAAGCTAAGTAAGGGCTTCAACAGCTTCACTCCAGATTCGTTCTTTGGTTGCTCTGATACTCGCAGTTGGAATTCCAAATATGGAACTCGGCTCCAAAATCACAGCTAGCCTCGATGAGCTTCATTTGACTGGAGCTGAACGCTATGGTTGATTGTCACACTCCCTTAGTCCACTTCTTTAAACAGTCTATGGGAGAACCACAGTAAAGGAGGACTGAACCAGGACTGAACCAGGACTGAACCAGGACTTAATCAGGACTTAATTAGGACTTAACCAGGACAAAACAGGACGGAAACCAAAAAAGGGACCGCTGCAGGCTGGACAAGCGCTGGGCAAGCTAAACCCACTGCCAGTCCTGCAGTGAGCGTGGAGCTGTGTGTCCATGTGAAGAGCGCGCTCCCTGGTGCAATGAAACAGCCCATCTAACAACTCTGCTTCAACATGACAGGTAAAAGTCACCGGGGTTGCAGTGCTTTAACACTGCCACCGAAATCCATCTGCCCTCCCTGACCGCCTTCTACAAAGCTTCATTTGTGCCCAATCCCTCCTCTGCTCCAGTCAGAGGATCGCTCACAACATAGCTCTGTGGTGCCCGGCAAATCCAATCATTCTATGTCAATAAAAAAGTCACCTCTTCCGACCAAAAAAAAAAAGTTGTTGAGAAGTCCGCAGTGCTGTAAAAGTGATTTGGGAGAGCAGAGGAGAGGCAGTGGGGCTGGGATTTGGTTGGCACTAAACACTCCTGGTTGTAATTGGATCAGTTACCCTCACATAAATGAAGTGCTTTAGAACTGATACCTCAACGTGACATCATGCAGAGAGGTTCTGCATGTATGTCTATGGCAGAATGTTTAGTAGTTACCATGGTGACACAATGCATATATTAGCAAACACAGCCAAAAAAGTTTTAAGATAGTTTGAAAACGAAACAAAATGGATTTAAACAACACATTTTCAGGAGCCTGTGATCAATATGAGTGTCAGAGGCGGCTCTTCCTATACGCAGTTTTCATGCATTAATGATGTAGGCTATGCGTACAAACTGAAACTAAAGTGAAAGTTTTCTTAATGTCAGTGCATAAGCTAATCACATTATTATAAAGAGATGGTGAGCCTATAATTTTTATAATGAGTAGGCCTAAAAAATGCACTAAATGTGCTCTGTGTGTGAGCAGGGAGCTGGAGGGAGCAGAAGTTCTGGGGCTCCATAGGGAACCATTGACACAAGTGACATGCACCATGTGTAAATACAGGTTAGCCCCAAGTGTTCTTATAATAACTCATGCCCTCTTTGAAGAGAAGTAGCCTGTAATCAGAATGTATAATTAATGGACAGAAATTAACTACAGTAAAAAATTCATGACTTGATCTAATCTACTGCAGATTACAGAAAATGACTTCTGTTTTGTTCAAAAATGTCCTGGGTCGACCCCAGACCTCCTGGGTTTAAATTTACCAGCTACAAAATCAAAATCACAGATTTTTTTCAGGCTCCCTAATTAATGGACTAATGCCTACAAAGGCACTGCCATAGTACCAAATATTTCAACTTTTTATTACTGTGAGTGGGGTCAGGGGGCACAAACAGAAATCTTGTCTAGAGCCAAAAGAGCCAGGGCTGGCACTGAGAAAACAGGAAAACTGTCTAAATAACATTCAAAATGTTATGTGGAGGTCCTCGCCCTGCACTGCCTGATGTGGGTAATACAGATACATTTACGGAGATGTTGACAGCAGTGCGTCATGTTGTGGCATATGAATAATCACTTGAATCCAAGTGCCACTGAAGTAGCAAAGGCCCCATCTCAGATTTTGCTTAGGAGCCCTGAAGGTTAGATCCGGCTTTGACAAGCGTTTATGGTGCTGTTTATGGTGCTGTTCGTGGTGCTGTTTAGGTGTTTGACGACAAAAATGTGAGAGCGACTAACTGAAAAACACTGACTATTGCTCACTAGCTTGTGACTGTGAAGCTATTTGAGAGGGGCTTGTTAAACAGCATAAATAAGTTCGCCTGTTGTAGTGCAGCTCATTCAGTTCTTGTGTCAAAACAAAGCTCAGATTAAAGTCTAACTTGAGTAACAGAGCTTCAGACAGAGCTGTGCCTCTTATTAGCTTCACTCTCCAGAGAATGTTGACAACATCAGCTGCATAATAACAGTAATTGTGACTAGTCAACTTTTACAATAATCATAATTGTTAACTGGATTAGACAGACACTCATTTGTAACAAAGACAGCGGTAAAAAATAAATTGTGTGTCAATATTCTACTCTTCTAATCTATCTATTCAAAATGGTATTTCTATATGTACAACAGAAGTGATCACTTGACCAGTCGACCAATCAGAAAATGAATCACTGAAAAGTCAATTAGTAAAATAATGATTAGCTGCAGCCCTGGTTCCCTGGTTGGCTCTAATCTGATCAGTTCCCTTCACAGAAATAGGGAAGTTTATAGTTTTTGATGTACTTTAAATCACTATCGGTATGTACGAAAAAAATGCGTTGGGGTTTATGGTCCCCACACCAAGACATAAAAAGCCCAACTAGAAGCATTCCCAGACCAAGTGCTCCAACTTTAACACTTCCACTACTGTGAAAAAATAGTACTGATTAATCCTGGATACTAAACAACTGCAAAAGTGTAAAGTAATTATATTAGAAAAAACATTAATCAAAAATGCACATAACTGTAAAATATTCTGAAGAATAATGAGCTGCATTCATTGGTTTAATTAAGATTTAGGCCATGTAAATTGTGGAGAGGATTCACAAAATTATGTACTTTTTTCTTGTAAAAAAACTAAAATAAATTCTGTTGCCAAGTTTCGCGCAAACCCAGAAGAAAGAGTTTGGTAAGTTGATATTACCAGTGTAATGTGCTCAAATGAATCATGTATGTGAGTACAAATGAATCATGTATGTGAGTACAAATGAATCATGTATGTGAGTACAACCAATGTGCTAACGAGAGCTAGGAACAAGTTAGATTTAAAGGTATACTATGGAACTTTCTGGAGGTGGCATCACTGCGTTAGGAAATACAGAGTTAAACCCATACCTCGGAACATTCTCCATGTTCCATTCTCACATTTTATGCCATACTGTGGAAGATTATAGCCAAAGGAGCAAAATTTCCATGGAAACGAGCAGGAGGAAGAGGCCATCTTCCAGGCCAAATAAGACTCAGGTTTGTGGAGATGCAAGCATTTAAACAATCAAACTGAAAATAAATAAATAAATGAAATAAAAACATGCTTCTATTTTGGTCTATTACTGGCTAAAAAGTTACATAGTTTGGCTTTTAATACCCACGTCATTCTTTGGCTTTTTCAAAGTCAGGTACCTGAGCTTTAAAGGGCCCATTACACTACTTTCTGATCTATGTTATAATGTTGTTTCTTCATCATAAACAGACCTGCAGTTGTGTTTTGTTTCATGTTTAACACACAAACTCTGCATATTCAGGCTGAGTTCTCCTCACAAACAGAAAACACTCTGTTCCACCTTGTGATGTCATGTGATAATACAGGAAGTGCCCCACTGTGTTTTTACTCCACACACCTTTACTCCACACACCTTCACTAGAATCATTTCGATGATTTCAGTCCTGGATTTGCCGATCTCTACTGAACTAAATGTAAAAGGCAGCTCTTAACTTGAAAACTACCACTTCATGACATCACACGGTGGAACAGAGCATTGTGAGCTGAAGAGATGTAGACAGACTAATAATAAAGGGTTAGTCAAACATGTGTGAATGAAACAAAACACAACTCCAGGTGTGTTTTTGAGGCGGTGACATCATTCTAACATGGCTTAAAGCTCACAAGAGTCAGTTTTGTGTAATATAGCACCTTTAAAGCCTAAAGTGTGGACTCTCTCATCTTATCCACCCTGTGTTTTCATGCCCTAAACACACCATGCATGAATGTGAAGTGGGCGTTCCGACTTCATAAACTGCTAATTAAAAACTAACCATATAATTACATTTCACAGCCTATTTGTGATCAAACCGAGTGGATCGCCCTGCTACCACGAGAATTCTCACCAAAACATCTACGCAAAAAAAACATCCCCTACCACCAACCCCACATGTAAAGTGTGCTCACATACCAATATTTGTTATGGTTTATTTGCGGTATCCGTGGGCATGTTAGCAAAAAAAAAAGCTATGCTATTAACCCGATTTTTCCATGCCAGGTTTTTGATGACTATAATTAATATGTGCTTGCGCATGGCTGTGTATACATAGGGAGAGAAACAGCGTCTGCGCCCGGGTTTTGAAGTGCGCGGTCTGATTACAGTTATCAACATGGAGCTTTCATTCAATCTCAAACATTGCATAATGGAAGGAGCCGCGCTAAAGGAGCAAAAACATCGCCGAGAGAGGGAGATAATGGCTGATAAAATGCGTCTAAACAAGCACAAAGAAGTAACAACGAGCAACGAAATATCAAAAACAGACTTCTTTTTAAGGCTAGTCTTTTCCGCTGTTTGATTTGGTGACATTTAAAGTGCATATGACAGGTTTTTTCAAGTTTTGCTGGATATTATTTGGTGGGATAATACCTGTGGTCAATATTTATTATAGCTTTACATCAGTTAAGTGTCAGTTTGTGGAGAAAAGTACAAAAAGTAAAGTACAAAAATACAGGAAGTGTTATGGCTGCCCTGTGTGAGTCCATTCCACTGCCCCATGTTCTACTGCCCCATGTTTCCCTGTTTTCCGCATGTATTCCTCTCTGCATTTTTTGGATCTGTTCTTGTTTTAAGTTTTAAGAGGAAGTAGTGGTCAGTTCTAAAACACAATACCTCTAAGTATGTCATCAACGCGGAAAATGACATCCAAAAATACAAGGACAGTTTAACAAAGTTTTCTGGCTGTTTAAACCTCCATTGAATAAAATAAAGCCGTTGTGATTTATTTTTATTTGTCTAATCAGAAGTATTGTGCAGTTCAGACACATTTTGAGCCTTGTTAACATAATGGTTGCTAGGTAACAGTTATGGAATTACCTCTACATATGCCACATCTGCTGCTCGCGTCCAACCAGGAAGTAAAATGATAAACTTCTCCAAAAATTTTAAAACTATACGAAAATGGAAGATTTTTGTTACTGAAATAAGTTGTCGAGCCTGTCATCTGCACTTTAAAACAACAGCACTGCCAGAGGTTGTGTTCACATTTTAGCATTAGATGATGTCATAATCTCAGATGGTGGGAAGGGGCCCATGTAACTGTGAGAAATGCACAGTCTTAAGAGAAAAAAGAAATATCCCAATGTTGAACCTTATCGTTATTTGCTATGGACTGGCTCTACAAACTTGCAATATTAATCTCATGGCTTTAAGTCCTTTCAACTGACAACAATCATGCCTATGGAGTTGAAAAAAAAAAAAAAAACTAAACTTTTGTATGTTTTTGTTGATGAAAGACATTGAACTTTGTGCCAGTTTTTGTTTCACGTGGATAGGCCCAGTAATTACAGAGATATTAGCCATAAACCAGGTCAACAAATCTGCAATCTGACAGTTAAACAGCAAGTTCCAGCATAGTTCTGACCAGTCCTTCGACTCTGTTTAAACTATAAGGATTCTACAATGTGACGTCATGTAAACCAAACCTACTGGCACATTTATTTTTACGTGATAAAGCGGATGGCAGTTTAGCTTGTTCTGAAGAACGTTACTGTTGAAAAACACACGTTTTGTCGTTGCAATAAAGATCTATACATCTCCTGTCACAACGGTCAATGTTGCTGACGACATTATATCATTAGCTATACTGTTATGCCATTGATTTCAGTTCAGTGTGACTTTCTATGCATGAGACCTTCTGCAGCCTTATTAGCATTTAAGTTTTCTTTCATTTTCTTTGACTTATAACTTCTGAAGTCTAAAATACTTTTTGTCAGCAGTTGATTTAGCTAAAGTTAGCTTGTGGTGGCACGTGTAAAATGCAACATCCGGTGAAATGTTTTAATAACTTAGCGTTGCGGTCATAGTTACCACATAGCTGATGAGCCCTGAGCGAGCTTTCAAACTTTTATATATTTATTTTTAAGTCTACGGGAAAAAATGTATGGGAAATTTAGGCTACTTCCGCATCCATACCACCCCAACCGACGTCTTTGTATAAGGCTGACACGACTCAACATTCCCCTCACGCTAACCCTTTTCTCCTTGACATATCATACGTAATGCCATTCAGGTTTCGTGTCAGTGTATGGCAGCATCACGCCTTCGCAGTACTCCTCATGCATGTTTAATTGTGTGCCGTGAATGTGTGGAAATGTTATGTCAACCTAATGTCAAGAGCTCCCTGCCCCATATGTTTGACTTATGCTGACATTTCCCTGGTATTGGACTTGTCAAACTAATGCCACTTAAGTGCAGCGTTTGACAAGGGCTGGTTGATGGGCGGTTTGGAGAAAAAGAGGATTTTTTTTTTGTTTCACACACAGTTACAAAGCTAATGCGGTTTGTGCGGTGAGGTACCTGCTAACCCTGTAGTTTAAATCTGTACAAACGTGTTCTGAAATGTCCTTCTTGTATTGGGTTTATTTCTTTGGCCTTCAGAACATATTAAAAAGCGGTAAGAGATATCTACTGGAGAAAAGCATCTGAAGGTGAACTCTATCTTTTGTGGTGGAAGGTCTGCCAACTGCTTGTATAAATAGAGATATTATCGCTTTGCAAAGAATAGTGGTTCTCAAACTTCACACCACGTACCACTAAGATAGTATTTGGCTTCCTGAGTACCACCAGATCTAAACTTGTACTATCCATCCATCCATCCATTTTCTTCCGCTTATCTGGAACCGGGTCGCGGGGGCAGCAGTCTAAGCAGGGACTCCCAAACTTCCCTCACCCCGGACACGTCCTCCAGCTCCAGTTCTTGGCTGACCTGGGAACGCCTTGGGGTCCCACCGGAGGAGCTGGAGGAACTCGTACTATATCAGTCTTAAATTAGGGCTAAACTAGGTCTAGAATGAGATTAAAACAGGTCTAAAATTACTCAACCAGGGGTAATATATTTTGTAAATATAGATGAACCCAAACAAGGTTCCTTCCTTCATTCCTAAAGCTGGCGCTGCTTTTGGCGGCTTCTCATTTTAGTTCTCTGCAGCAAGTGACTGGAACCACCTACAACAGACTTTAAAACTTAGTTTGTTTTCACCACTGTCTGCTATTACTAAAATTAACACTTTTCTGTTTTTAATGTGCAAATGTTTCACAGTCTCATGTTATGATCCGCTGTTTCATTATGACTGATGTGTGAATATGATGCTGCCTCTTGGCCAGGCCGTCACTGCAAATGAGAAAGTGTTCTCAATTGACTTACCTGGTAAAAGATTGAAAAAAAAAAAAAAAAAAACAAGGTCAAAAACATGAATAGATGAATAGATCTGACTCTAAATTAAACAAATACTCAAACTCATGTGCCTCATGTGCCACCTGAGGATGGTATGGATTGGAATGAAACTTATCTTTCTCCTTGCGATGAACTGATGCAACATATTACCTCAGGTGGTTCTAGGAGTGAAACGTTGAGAACCAGTGTGATGAAATCCTTATTGCCGGGTTTCCGATAACGTTGCAACATTCTAAAGGTCGATAATATGGGGGGCAACTAAAATGAATATTGCTAAAGTGCTGATTTTTGTTGTAATAGGGAATGTTACTGATAGAAATGATCATTTTCAACATTTGAGAACTTACCTTTTGCATAGTTCATAAGAAAGTACAGTTTAATGAATTGTGCTTTGAACATCTGGCTCTTGTCCCCATCTGGCAGTATGACATCATCACTTTCTACACTCTGAAAACCACTGATACTGGAATCTGTTGTTCTCAATCACACATTATAGGAGGCCTTCAGGATATTGGCTCTTCTAAATGTGTTTGGACTCTGCAGCGTAAAAGCTGATAGAAATGAGCCTGTTTCCTGTTATAATGGAGCCGTTCATCGGACACACCGCCCGCTGAGGTGATCTGGCCAGTCGTACACCAGGCAGTTGTATTTTTCCATTATTTGGTGCGAAGCTGTTTTGCTGACCTCATTTTCACCTGGGCTGACAAAGTGGCAGCGAACGCTAAAGTCTTAAATGGAAAAGCAAAAATGCCACAGTAAAAAGTGACAAATTCTCCACCTAGAAAAGGAGAGCGATTTTTGATTTATTTTTTTTTGGTGCATTATTGTTTAAGGGCAAATGCCAAACATATAAACACATGATTTCTTAAAGGCAGATCACAATTCATGTACACATACTACCTTTAAATTCCCTTTAAGAGGTAACGAAAGCTGTCTGCTTCTTCAGAAAGTTAACACGGAGGCTGACAAATAGGAGGAGTGGGTGGGAAAAGTGCCTGTGTTTGAGCATAGAGTTCCATTAAAGCCCCACCTTTTTAGCTAAACTGTGGGCTTGCATCTCTACAAACCTGACTCTAATTTGGCATAGAGCAGGGCCTCCTTCTGCTTGTTTCCATGGAAATGATGTTCCTATTGCAATAATGTTACAACGTATAGTATAAAACTTGTATAACTCCATGAAGAATGGTGTGAACTATGGCTGTAACTTCCTATTTCCACCTCCAGAAAGTTACACAGCGTTTCTTTAAACAGAGACGCACCGAACCACAATATGACACTATTACCAAAACATCATATAAGTACAGATACAGATAGATAGATAGATAGATGCTTTATTAATCCCCGAGAGGAAAACTAAAACGCCATGGTAGACACAACATTATGGACTCTGCTACAGACCAACTGTAACATCAGCACACAAAGATACAGGATGTAAACACCAAAGCTTGTTATAAAAATGCACAGCAGCCGGAATAAAAGGTATAAAAGAGTTTTTGAGGCAGAACACCATTCACTCACTAAAGGAGCTTTTGAGTTCATTTAGAATACTGTGGAGAGGATGGTCTGTAATAGAAAAAACTGTCCCAAGTTTGGTCCTCATCCTTTTGTCCATTACAATGTCCAGGCTCAGACCGACCACTGCAGCAGCCTTTATAATCAGCTTGTTCATTGGGAACGGTCTGAACTGAGCCTTTTTGAAAACAGCCTCACTCTTCCTCCTCCAGTTCAGCTCACTGTCCAGATGCACTCCCAAGTTTCAGCTATTTCAATAGACTGCCCTTTGACGGCCACTGAAGAGATAGCTTGTTTTTTTTTTTCCAAAATGAATAATTAGCTCCTGTGTCTTGCCTTCATTAAGCTGTAAAAAGTTACGGAGGAGCAACACAACTTATAATCGTGGACACAGTGGAAAAAAAGTAAACATCATCAAGAACTTTAATACGTCTGATTCTAATAACAGATGCCTACACACCCGAAGGTTGATGGTTGCTACGACAACACAAAATGAAAAATGCATAAAACTATTTGAGGCTATGCATGTGTTTTGGAGCGATGAAACTTTCACACTAGCAATTAACAATTCAAAACAAAATATCCTATCCTTTTAATGGTAAAAAGTACTCAGAGTGGTGCCTATAAACAGAAAGTATAAATCCATGTATATTACCGTATTTTCCGGACTATAAGTCACACTTTTTCTCATAGTTTGGCTGGGGGTGCGACTTATACTCAGATGCCATTTATATGTGAAATATATGTTTTTTTCTTCATTATTATGCATTTTTTTGGCGACTTATACTCCGGTGCGACTTATACTTCAGAAAATACGGCACACATAAAATATAGGTTTACTTTTCATGTTTACATTTTGGAGTATGGATGGAATTACCATGCACTTTCTATCCATGAATTTAAAAATGAAATTAAATATTAGGACAGTTGCCATGGCAAATAGCAACTCGAAGCAAAATATTGTATCTTTTGAATGGGGAAAAGTACTCAAAATGGCGCCTATAAACAAAAAGCTGAAACCAATGAATGCAACAAATGAATAGGTTTATTTTTTCAGTAAATAAATGCATGACACATTGCAGAATTCAGCGGGACAGAATTACAATGCTGTTCCTACACACCAAAGTAAGATCCATAAGATATTGGATTAGCAGTGATCCCAGCCTTCCACATGGGGTAAAATGAATGGCAATATAATTAAGTGCTAAAGTCTGAAGCAGTGGACCGTACCATGACACCGCGCAGAGGGGTGTCAAAGCCCTCTGTGGTTCAGCCCAACAACTAATCGCTTAAATCACCACCATTACTGTTTGTTTAATTAGCTTGTCTGATTTAACTGCGGTCACACGCTAACGAACAAAGTCTATAAAGGTTGAGTGCATGGGAGTAGGGCGGAATATTGGAAAAAGAAGCTAATTTCTCAGACTCTGTGTCGGATTAACAACTTCAATATGGAGCTTAATTGTGAGGACATGCTGCCTGAATGAAACGCCCAGATTTAAGTGGTTCATGAGTCGATGTACATGAAAGGTCCCATATTACACTATTTTCTGATCTATGTTATCATGTTGTTTCCTCATCAAAAACATACCTGGAGTTTTGTTTTGTTTAACACATGTTTAACACACAAACCCTGCATATTTAGGCTGAGTTCTTCTCTCAAACTAAAAACACTCTGTTCCACCTTGTGACGTCATGTGGGAATACAGTCGTGTTATACACCTGGTTTAGATCTGATTTTTTGGGTGGTACTTGAGAGCTGCCTTGTATCATCATGTGACACACTGCAAAAATACTGACAGTAAAGTTAGACCTGCTAGATGTTCAACCTCACTTTAAAAAGACTTTAATAAATAAAACTGAAAGATTCAAAGTTCCTCAGAAACCAACCAGAATTTTAACTGTGCTTTGACGGTTTGACATAATGCTTCCTCCGCCTTTTCTCAGCCCCCCTCCCAGTACACACACCCACATATGTTCGCCGTCACCGTCAACAAAAGCCACCAAACCGCAACTTGACAAGGTCTGACCCTGCTCGCTATCTCACCCCGTACAACATTACTCTATTGATCAGCCTTCCTCTTTTCAATGAGAAGCGAGGAGCCTTAGCATTTTTTTGTCCTTTCAGCAAGAGGTTTCCCCGATATCTTCACAAGCTCCGTCACCTTCCCCATCCAGCTGACATGTAATGTGATTCTGGGACAGCGAAGGTCTTCCATAGCAAAGGCAAAGGGTAAGAAGGCCAACATGCAGACATCTATCAAGCTATGGTGTGTAGTCCATGAGCAAACTGCGCTGTTTCATTTCATCGATCCAGTTTTGATCCAAGCGTTGCCAACTAACTCCACAGAGAAAGGACTTTACGCGAATACCAACGCGCACACACACTCGCGCCCGCACTGCCGATATGGCGCTATGCAACCTGGCATTTAGATGTGGCCGGATCAATGGCTGGAACAAATAGAATAAGCGGTCTTGATAGGGCTAAGGTAAACAATGGGCAGTGAGCAGGGGGAGAACACATTCTTATTGATTTAGTAACTACTTTTTCACTTTGGTGCAAGAACTGTACATGAGCTGAAATGAGTTTAATTCAAAATGTTAGTTTATGTAGTTTTGACATGTTTTAATCTAACTTGTCCATAGTCCTCACAAACCCTTTGGTAATATTCACATGCATTTTAGGCATGTATACAACATTAGTGGAACTGTTCCCAAGTGCTACTTATGGCTCTTCTGGGTTGGTGATAAATAAAAAACATTATTATCAGATGCAAACAGCGTACCACAGGAGGAAAACATAAAATGCATACCTCAGGTTAGCGCTTCTGTCAGCCCAAAAGCTGGCACACTATAAGACAGAAGTAATGTAGATAGCATAGTGGTGATATATGGGAATACAACAGGGCCGGGTCAGCCAATGTAATTACAGATGGTAGCTTCAAGTTTAGGTTTAAGGTTTAGGTCTAAAAAGCTACATTGCAACATTCCTCGTTGTTCCAAATAATAAAAGTTGCTTAATAGATCTCCTTGGAGACATGGAGGTGACACCACCAGGCCCAATTACAGATCAGATCTGTGGAGAGGGGACTCCGCTCACCGTAAGAATTACATGTTTTCAAAGCAATAAAAACATCTGTAATTTAATAGATGCAAGACATGCACTTTTTTATTTCCATAGCAAAGCAGTAACATCTTTAACTTCGTCAGCTGCCTGTTTCCATACATAAAGGATAATCAGTTTTTTTTTCCTGATAGAATGTTGAAATATGTAATTAAATACAACCTATAAAAGGTTTCAAAAAGCAGCCATCTGGACAATGTTTTTGAAATTGATATGCAGTAAAATTAATGCAGGCCCATTCAGTTAAAACCCCTAAACTCAAATCAAGATCAGTGTTTAAAAATCAACTCTCTTTCAGTTACATCGTTGGCAGTTTTCCAAAGCTAGCATAAACCCAATTACCACCACTGAAGTCACTGCAATCATTACCTGCACATGTATCATTGACTTTAATTTACAAGCCCTGCTCTGCTCTATGTTCTCATTAAATCATGCGGCATAGAGCTTGATGAAAGAGAATGGATATGTTATAAGGTCAGATTATATTAACGGGCCACAGATCACAGTGTTATTAAAAAGCCGAAATACAAGTCTCTTATATTTGTTTCATGGTTCTGCTCAACAAAATAGCATGATGGCATTAGGATGGTGATTGGGTCGCAATATAAATGTTCAGTTAGCTTTGCTCCGGTAACGTTTACAGCCAGTGGGCCCTGTTGAATTTAAAAGACTGCTCTCCAAGCTAAGAACTCCAGTGTAAGGCTTTATTAAAACACTAGTGACCGAGAGTGGTAATGTGTAATGTCGCCAAAGGACAGAACAGTGGAGTCTATAACTGTTCAGTTCGGTAAGTATAAGCAACCAAAGTGTCTGCAAAGATTCCAGTATCTGCTTTGCCAGGAATGTTCCACAGTATGGCATTCTTTTATCTTGCATTTAATTACAGCGTGTTTTAAATGCTACAAAACATGCATTCTTACTGTGAGCGGGGTAACCTCTCCACAGATCTGGCCAGTAAGTTGCCGTACTGACGTCACCCGTTTGTTTCCATGGAGATAGATATGTTTAATGTCTTAGTCTCAGGCAAAGCAATGACATCTCTGTGCGGACAAGCGGGTGGAATTAGATTAGTGTATACTGTAGTTGTGTCCTTGGGCAACACCCTTAAATGGCATTTTGGCTACCCTCACAGCGCGAAGGTTGCGGATTAGACTGCCAGGAAGCATGGAGCTTTTCCGTGCAGAGTTTGCATGTTGTTCCTGTGTCTGGATGGGTTTTTTCCGAGCGATCCATTTAATTTCATCAACCCAAAATAATGCAGTAGGCTAACTTTCCCGCTAAGTAATCCTGACCAAGATCCGGGTGAAGGTGTGGAGATGGGTTGGGTGCTACGGTCACCCACTGCTCCTGACACGCTGCTCCAAGTGGTTGAAGAATGGATGGAATACAGAGATCAAATTTCCATGTTTCCATAACGTATACAAGGAACATGCACTGTAAGTATTGTAAGAGCAGCTGGCAAGTTTTAGCATCTGTAATTCCATCAGTTAACCACAGGGTAGCCGTGGCAACCATATTTTGAAAAAGAACAAATATTCTAGATCTGTCTATAATTTTAGATCGCATTAGTTTTTAGTTCAGAGAAATTGCATTGCTCTAAATCACAAATGTAACTTCATGTTGTGAGTATCGTAGTTATAGATTTGACTTTTGTAAATTCTTTTGGCAATTTTTAGAAAGCATAATGTGGCATTTCATTGTTTTGCAGATGACATTCAAATATATCTGCCAGTGACCAACAATGACAGCCAGACCACAGTCAAAGCTCTGCAGGACTGTCTCAGGGAAGTGCAGACTTGGCTGCAAAGAAATTTCCTGAACTTAAATCAAAATAAAACTGAGATTGTGGTGTTTGGCCAAACTAACCCACTGCTTGGGCATAACTGTGATTGGACTTCTGTTGTCTTTTTGTCGCCCTGCAGTGAGGAACCTCGGGCTGATCGTGGACTCCATGTTCAAACTGAACAAGCACATTAGCTCTGTCATAAAGTCCAGCTTCTTTCAGTTGAGGCTCCTTGCTAAAGTATAGCCCTACCATTCACAGGCAGATTTTGAAAAAGCAATTCACGCGTTTGTAACTATGGAACAGCGCCCTCTGCCTGTCCCATTCTCTCAATCTGTAGAGCAATTTAAGACCAGACAAAAAACTCACCTCTTCTCCCTGGCATTTAGTTCTAGCTCGGGAGGATAACTTGTTGTTTTATTGTTTTGTTGTTCTTTACTTATGTGTTGTATTATTTGTATCGGTTTTTGTTTGTTGGTGTTTATGTGAAGCATTTTGGGCAGCTTAAGTTGTATTTTAAATGTGCTAAATAAATTAAATTGAATTGAATAATGAAGTAAACAGGGAGAACATGCAAAGTGCTCACACGATCTGGGCGTTAAAACTAGAATCTTCTTGTTGTGAGGCAACTGATCTAACCACTTCTCCACCTCTGTATGATAAGTCTTCTGCTTGACAGGAGGTCTCTGTACAGATCAGACCGAACGGAGGGAGGGCATCCAGTTGAATTAAAAGATTATCTGCTGCCCTTAAATGTCAGATCCATACCAGAGGAAATTGCCAACAGGGAGGTCAGTGCAGAGGAGGGAAAGGTTGTCTGCGTTTGAACATGTGAAATTTGGGAGATGGAGGGGTGGATGTAGTGTTTTTCAGCTTGTGTTTCCGTGGGTCGTGAACCGTGCTTGACCCACGCGTGACCCGGTATACAGGATATCTCTCCGTCTATATCTGCCCATCCATCCACAGTCTGTCCACCCATCCACCCATCTCTCCATCTCGGGCTGCAGGGTTGGTATAGGAGCAGATTGGGTCATGGTCTCATCTCTGGAGATATGACTTTGTCTGCCACTCATGCACACAGATCCCACTAGAACACAGCCACAGTAAACGGGGAAAACTCAGGATCAGGATTTTGGTACCAAATCATAATGAACAGTTTACTAAGAATGCGGCTTAGCAACTACTACTAATAATAATTAATAGCCTGATCATTATGAATTCTGTCTTTGTTCATGATATATTTAAGATGTAAAGAGTGTAGATGTTACTATACAATACAGGTATTTCAAAGATATATATGTTATAATTAATGCCATTTTAAAGCAACATATTTAAGCTAAGTATTTAGTTGATTAAAGTTAGTACCGGTGCTTAGCCAACAGTGCAGCACCTAAGTACCCATCTCTAGAACTTGAGCTAGGCTTGGTCAGGACTACCTTAGCTGGAGGATTTTACCTGCTCTGGAGTCAAACTGGGTAATATCTCACCTTAAAGTAAGAGCAAAGCTATAAAAATGTGTTTAGACTTTGGGACATGGCCAAACTCAAAGACAAAGGACAGGATAAGAACAGTGAGGATCCGACTGGGGCCAGAAGACATTTTGAAATCGAGAATTGAGAAGACCAGACCACTGCCAAAACTCAGACACTCCCTAAAAACAGAAGAAGACAGGAGGCACTTTTATGCTCCGTTCTGTCATTTTTATATCAATATCAATATGTAATGTCATTCAGTCCAATCCAATCAGGTTAAGTGAACAAGGCAGCGGAAGGGCAGGGTAGGCTAAGGCTCTCTCATGGTTAAACCTAATGCATTTTATTCAAGATGTTTATACTCTGAAGAGGCTGCAAATGATTTAGCTGGCACTGGGAATTAAACCCACAACCACCATAGCAACCACAAAATATTATTCAGTCTCCCATGTAACTGGCAAAAATGAGCTCCTGAGTTCACACTTTACAATGTACTTTTGGGAAGATGGAACCCCAAAAGTTTGCAGTAAAGTCTCCTCTACCAGCAATACTGTTCTTGTGTCCCTGAGCCTGACACTTCACACAGCTGGTCTGAATGGTTGTAGTTGTTGGTAATTTGAGCTGTTCTGTTGCAGTTGTGCCAAAAGACTCCATTTTAGGCCTTCTCCTGTTCAGTGTTTATATCAATGACCTTCCGGCCGTTTGTCTGGAAGTAAACACACAGCTGTACGCTGACGATGACGTCACATATGTCCGTGCCAAATCCTTCCAGAGAAAGCTGCATCTGTCCAGTGCGCAATGAAAACAATCTCAGACTGGATGGCGCGCTCATGTCTGACTCCAAATTTCAATAAAACTGTCAGCATGTATTTCTCGATAAGGAATAATCTTCCTTCTGCTCCTGAAATTGTCATCAAGGGAAAACAATTGCAAGCAGTGGATTTGGTTAAATATTTAGGTGTTGCACTGGACAGAACACTGCCGTTTAAAAAGCACATATCTACAATTATTAAAACTGTGAAATTTTATTTGTCTCAGTTTAGATTCATTCGACATCAAATGAGTACAGATGCCACCAAGCTTTTTATGCATTCAATGATATTTTCACATTTTATATATTGCATTACAACATGGTCACTGGCAACAAACTCTTCAGTGCAGCCTCTTCAAAGCTTATACAAACAAGCAAGATATTAGACAAGAGGCACGTGTCACATCATTACTGTAACACATATATACATGTTTACATTTGAGAATGCCATCCTGTTCGCCAGTCGCCCCACCTCTAAGAGTTTTGTAAGACTGTGTGAAGAGGCCGAGGGGAACCAGACTGTTCTCTGAACTTTACATCCACCACGTTTGTACAGAACTGCTTCTCTGTCAAAGCAGCAGGGAACTGGAATCTATTTTAAATGTTACATGGGCAGTGTTATAAAGTACCTGCACGCTGTTAACCTGCTATCATTTTATCTCTGCACAGCTACTGCAGATGAAAATTAGCTTGTAGCTAAATCTGGTCTGTGCTGTGCATTTACTGTCTCTGTCAAATAAATAAATAAATACATGTGTATGCTCGTAATAATAAGGTAGGTTCATTTCTTGTAGTGGTTCATTCATCAACACTTTACATTTTTAAGGCCCTATACCAGTTTTTTCCCACGTATTTGAAAAAGAATGTGTCTTGCCCCAGTACAGATATATTGTATAAGCAGCTCTTGAGGTCAAGTCTGCTGTGTACTGTTTACATCTGTTTATGAAGTATTTTATTATCTATTAATCAGGAAGTGCACATAAGCATGCTAATTGTTAGTTTTACCATCACAGCAGAACTCAACATAAACTCATCACGGTGAACAACGATGCTTGGAATGTGTAAGGTAAGTGAGGAATAACTTTGAACCACCTCAAATGTTTGAAAATGAACTAGTTCTGTTATTCACATTTTTAAGACAGTAAAAATCAGGTACAGTGCCTTTAATTATAACATTTTCACAATTATTATCTTTGAGTCCAGTTGATTATTGATTAATAGATTACTCTTGATCTCACTATTGCAATAAAAGGATATACATGGTTAGTTTAAGGTATGAGTGTAGCAGATGTTTTGGCCCTCGGTATCTCCTGTATCTGTGATGTCTTCTTAAGAGGTGCAGGGGACAGATGCCGGAGCTGAGAGGTGCATGGACTGACCCCACTGAGCATCCTTACAGCAGCTTTAGAGTGCAACCATAGCAACGGCGCCATATGTCAATAATAATGATGCGGTACAAGCATGTCATCCCCATACAATTCTGTCAAAGTGTCCGATCCATGAAATACGGGCTTTTCATAGTGGCTCTTATTTCACTGGTTTTCTGAGATGAAACCATGTCATACTAAATGTGGTAAATGGTCACATTTTTATAAAGCGCGTTTCCTCCTTCAAGGCACATCAAGGAGCCACTCACCCAGTCATACATCAGTGTACACAGACACTGGGGGCGACGGATTTAAATGTCTTGACACAATGGCAGCATTCATCTGTGGGACCTGGAATGACACCACCAGTCTGTGGGGCAGTGGATCTGACTCCTCTACCAATGATGTTTTTTATGTTTATGTTTATGAGAATGGGTTTTGAACCGCAAACCTTCAGATCAGAAGACGACACACTCTACCAACTGAGCTACTGTCGCGTATAATGGCCAGTCCAACTATCACAAGCAGGCCCACTTATTACATTTAGTATTACCAGTGAGCACAATGACAAAATGAACTTGGAAAAGGTTTGAACTGGCTATCCTCTGGTTGGTGGGTGAAACACTATACCCACTGCGCCACTGCCCAAATGTCCAAATAATTACCACCAAAATCATGCCATAATTCCAATGTTGACTTAAGAAAAATAATGATAATAATAATTGTTGCTTTATTTAGGACAACGTAAGCGGGGTGAAATTGGGATGAAGAGTGTGGAGAGACATTCAGCAAGTTAATCTTTCAACACTGACACCTGCACAACGTCTATAATCCCATAGGCCATATTATCATGACAAAATAGTATTGTGTCCAGTTTCAAAGAGTTGCAAGTAAGTGCAGAGCCATGGGCGGGGATGGGTGATAGGTGCAAACTGAAATTTTCCAAGCAATACACATTTAAGTAGATTAGGCCTACTGATTAGCTCAATAGTCGATTCTTAATAATTTGTCTTTTTTTTAACGTATCCACAAAATATAGACATATAACGTTTGGACATTTTGATAACGTAAAAAGATTTGAAAAATAAATAAATCCGTCTCGTATCTTGCAGGAGAAGGGGAAGGGGGGTGCCTCATACATAAGTTATAACACCCACAGTGGACACTGAGGAAAATGGAAAACGGGAGGAGCGCTCTGGAGCTGAGGGACCAGAGGGAACTGCACTTGACCTGAAGGCTTCACCCCATTAGAGAGAGATGAGAAGAAACAAAACACTGCGCACACTGTAGTCTGCCATTTCTACAGAAAATAATGATAAAAAACATGTGCTATAGAGTGGAATGGAGGGATGGAGGACTTTCAGACTTCTCCTGTAAATGGTAACATCTTAATGCGTACACTTTAATTAGCCTCATTCAAGCATGAACATAGACTTAAGAATGATTCAGACATAGTATATTCTATATTAAAATCTAAAAACCCTATTCAAAATGATTAATAACCCAGCTCTTTATTCCGAACAAACTGTCTGATTGACTATGGTAAATGGTCACGGTTTTATATAGCGCTTTTCCACCGTCAAGGCCAAGCACAGCAAGTTTCTTTGTATAGCACAATTCGTACACAGAGTAATCCAAAGTGCTTTACAGACTAAGAAAGACATTAAAATCACAATACAACAAATCAAAACATAAATAATCATCATAAAATTAACATTAAAAGATTAGAGTGCACTCAAAGCACTTTACAAGGAACCACTCACCCATTCACACACACACTCCCCTCTCATCTAGGGGAGCTGGAATCGCACCGCCAACATGTGGGTCAGTGGATCTAACCGATCTGCCAGTGACGTTTACCTCAAGAGCGGGATTCGAACCGCCAAACTTCGGATCAATGAGCAAACACCATCTACTGTCGCCCTATAACAATTACGTTTGATCTGAAATCTGTAGCGTTAATTGTTAATCCATGAAGTGAAATGCGGGAGCCAAATGTATTTTTAGGTCGATGGGAGCTGTGTTTTCGGAGTAAATACAATCACAGAAGCAGGAGTGGCTCAGAGTAGGCCGTTAAACAGTGCGTTGATTGCAGCCACTTGTTTGAAAAGAGTGATTTTTAGAGAGGCGCAATACCGTTTTTAGATTTCGCATAATCATGATTTTTATATTTCAGTATTTTTGACTGTAGACGAGTTACTTCAATGATGAATGATTCTTAAAGTGCACTATGTAACTTTTCTGATGTAGGACCTGCCACCTGTTTGTCTCCATGGGTAGAGGTATTCTGTTTTAGAACTCTGCGTTAATTCCTGTATTTTCCAACGTTTTGTTTTTTACTTTTCTTCACAAACTGCCTCTTGAACTGCCACTGATGTAAAACTATGATGAATATTTCTGTCAAATGCACGTGCAAAAAGTGGACTTTTGTGAGCTTTAAGCCATGTTCTAATGCTGTTACCTCATCAAAAACATACCTGGAGTTGTGTTATGTTTCATTCACACATGTTTGAGTTCCTTTATTATTAGTCTGTCTACATCCCAAAGCTCAAAATGCTCTGTTCCACCTTGTGATGTCATGAAGCGATAGTTTTACAGTTAAGAGCTTACCTTTTATCTTTTGTTTTGTAAAGATTGGCAGTTCCAGGGCTGAAATAATCCAAATGATTGTAGTGAAGGTGTATGGAGTTTAAAAACACAGCGGAGCACTTCCTGTATTACCACATGACATCACAAGGTGCAACAGAGCGTTTTCTGTTCTATACAGTAAATGTTGATGCTACGCAAAATTTCTGCTTCAAGCAAGATCACGCCACAGACCAAACCGGCCCTGTGAGAAAACGCGCTGATTTCCGCAGCACTTCAGCACCTGACGTACGGCATTGTGTCAGGGGCAGCGAGGTAAAGTGGTGCTACGGGATTCCCACGCGAGCATCGTCTGTTGAAAGAGATAACAAATAAGCATATCGGCCAAATAGTGAAATGGCCCAGCTTACAGCAAACACACGCATCTGTATCCCTATCTGCAGAGCACTTACCGCCACCTCCATTAGCGCTGCTGCTAGCCTCAGTCAATAGCACTAACCTTGTGTGGCCCGCTAGCGCTCCCGCCCATACACGCAAGCAGCCCACCTTTCAGGCACTATGCTGTAATGCACTGTAATCAGGGTGCTTCCAGCTCTGATAGGCGCCGACGTCAGCAGACAAACACACACAAACACACACATACACACACCGATACACACATATTGGGTTTTTCATGCTTTTTGGGGACATTGCATTGGATTACATTCATTTCCTGGAGACCGATCCAAACCTTTACCATAGCCACTACTTGCCTAAGCTTAACCTAAACTTTAACCTATTTTAACCCATATCTGAACTTTAATGTGTATATGACAGATTGTATGACTTCGTTTGGAGGGATAGTACCTGCGGTAAATATTTATCACAGGTTTACATCAGTTAAGCAGCAGTTTGTTGAAAAAAAGGTTTTAGAAGAAAAATACAAAAATACAGGAAGTAGCGCTGAGTTTTCCGCAACGGAACGTAATCCCTCTACCTATGTCATCAACACTGAAAATTCCATCTAAAATGCAAGGACAATTTACATGCAAGGAAGCCACTTTTGTGACAGTTTTAACTTTCATTTAAAAAAAAATAAAGCTGTTTTTTTAGTCTAATCGTAACTATTGTGTAATTTAGACAAGTGTTGGCCCTTGTTAACACCAACCTGTCATATGCACTTTAACCTAAACCCTAATCTTAACCTATTTTAACCCATATCTGACTTTAAAACATGTTGCGTGATGACCTGATTTTTGTCCTCATATGGTAAGCAAGTCCCCGTGATGCGAGTGTGTGTACAGATTTTAGTCCCCACAATGTGATAAATACCAGCCCAAACACACACACACACACACACACACACACACACAGATTGTTGGTGCAGATAACAGCACATGAGAGGTAAAGTTCAAGTCCCCCAGGTGTCCTTTTAATAGCATCATGGGTCCAATCTCCATCTGCCCTTTGTGTTTATGGCTTTTGACCAGTGTTCATTTTGACCAAACATTGAATTTAACTTTAGTCCTTTTATTAAACTGATTTCAGTCAAGATTTTGTCATGAAAATGTCACCAGGTTGCAATTTTTCAACAATAAAAACAAGTGAATGCCACTATGAAGAGGTGGGGCCTATCAGACGTGCAGTTTTGAAGAGAAAGTGAATGGACTGTTTCCATTATCAAGCCCATATGTGAGGCTGCAAGGATCTGTTTGACTTTCTCCTGTCCTGCTCTGCTCGTCCTCATTAGCATGTAGCTTCTCATGTCCATCCTTCACACTCCACATCATCCCTTTAGGCCTCTTTATCTGCCCTGCTTTTCACTGCCCTCCGCCAAGGTCTGCACACTAAGTCGAGGCACTAACTCAAGATAACCCCCAAAGCTATAACTCTCAACATTGTCCCCATTTTAAAAAACCTATTCACTTATTTCCCACATTCTACAAAGCGTGTATTGTCCATGTTCATCAGATTAAGAATTTCTTGAGTCACCTCATTCTCTTAAAGGGCCGGTACCTCATTGTTTCCCATGTATTTAAGCTAAATGTGTCACACCCCAGAACAGCTATACTGTAAAAGCAGCTCTTGAGGTCAAAATAAGTCCACTGTGTACTGTCCGCATTTAATTAGAAAGCATTTTATTGTTCGATAATCAGGAAGTGCGTGTTAGCATGCTAGTTGTTAGCTGTACCGTCATGGCAAAACCCCACTCTGGTCTCTGAAAGTTGTGAAAAGCGCTTATAGAGTCATTGTAGTGAGTAATTAGGATGTTTGAAATGCATAATGTTTTAAACTGTTTAAAATGAACTAGTGCCGTGTTCAGTAAAAAATCAGGTACAATCCTTAAAGGTCCTATATTGCACAAAAGTGACTTTTGTGAGTTTTAAGCCATGTTAGAATGTTGTTATCTCCTCAAAAACATACCTGGAATTATGTTTTGTTTCATTCACACATGTTTGAGTAACCCTTTATTATTAGTCTGTCTACATCTTCAAAGCTCAAAATGCTCTGTTCCACCTTGTGATGTCATGAAGTGGTAGTTTTCAAGTTAATAGCTACCTTTTATCTTTTATTCTGAAGAGCTTGGCAATTCTGGGGCTAAAATGATCCAAATGATTCCAGTGAAGTGAGTTTAAAAACACAGTGGAGCACTTCCTGTATTACCACATGACATCACAAGGTGGAACAGAGTGTTTTCAGTTTGTGAGAACCACTCAGCCTAAATACTGTATGCAGGATTTGCGTGTTAAACATGTGTGAATGAAAAAAACACAGCTCCAGGTATGTTTGTGATAAGGAAACGACATTATAACATAGATCAGAAAATAGCGTAATATGGGCCCTTTTTTCACTTTTTTGGTCAGTTTGCTGTTTTAATTGAACACTGGGAGCCATGTTAACCTTCAGTGTCACTTTGTCTCCTCACTTTTTTGCATAGCGCAGCATGTTTTCTATAATTACAAGTTTGAAAAGTGTACAAGATAACTCTCAAGACACTTTGCACAAGAATACACTGTAAGGATGTCGGGGTAGTCAGCCGAGTGACCTGTGAAGCTAAACGTTTACCATAATCATTTTGTAGCCTGGCTCGTTTTAGTAAGCATCTTTTATTATGAGGCAACCTTTTTGTATAGATTAATTTAATTTTGTGAGGAGTGAGTAACTTTTCTGGTCAGTCATGTGCGTATGCATAGAAACCAGGACGAGACGATTATTGTATCTGTTTTACCATACTGTGTTCTCCATAAATATATAAATGCGTGACACAAAACAATATACTACAACTTCACAAACCTGATGCGATGTGCAGTAGTTTTATTTGCGGGATGCACGCTGATTGTAATGTGATAGGGCTCTGAAGGGGGACAAACTCAGCGCATAGCATTTTCAAAACAATAAAAGGTATAAATGGTGATCTAAATATGTTATGTGTCTGCAGTTAATACCCCATAGAAGTGTAACACCCCCTTTGGAAATACAGGGTTACTGACAGCCAACTCAACACTGCCCAACTCCAATCACTCCGTAGAAAACACACAGCTCCATCAGCCCGAGCTAGACTTGTATATGACTGTGGATCTATTATTCATGGGGCCTCATCCCTTCATGCCTCATTGGTGACATCTGTCATCCGTGGAGTCATTTTATACATGTTTGATGGTCCTTCAAGTAAGAAATGTCACCAAAAACTGAAAATAGTCCCCAAAATGGCATCCTATTAAATGTTAAGGCTTTGAGATCAAATGGCAAAATTCATAGTCTTTGCATATCTAACAGGGTCTCTGGATGCAAACTGCAGAGTTAGTGAGAGACGGATGGTGCCGCAGTAAAGTTTGACTCAAGGCAATTCGTCTGATTTTACTGATGTTTTCGAACAACACTTTCCCTCATTCACTTATCATTTTAATGTCAAAGCTGACTGACACTTGACGGGCAAACAAGTAGATGTTGAACCGTATTCTAAAAGGCCGACTGTGTTTGACCAAAACATGAAAAAACCTGCGATCCTTGAGATGTCTCTGCTGTATAAACAGTTCAGATGCCTTACCCATGTTTAAAGGCCACGTATCCAATTTTTCTCATGTATTTGAGCAAAATGTGTCTTGTCCCATTACGGATATCTCTCTTGAGGTCAAATTATAAAGACTCTGATAATTATAGTGTCAGATAATCAGCAAGTGCGCTGTGCTCTGATAATTATAGTGTCAGATAATCAGCAAGTGCACTGTGAGCATGCTAGTTGCTGTTAGCTTTACCGTGATGACAAACAGGCTCTGTGCACAGCAGTACGGTTGTCGTTAGCTTTACCGTGATGACAAACTCTGTGCACAGCAGTACGGCAGCTCACTGTGTCTCAAAGCTAACAGCCACTTTTATTAAAATCAGAAAACATAAGTTAAACAACCTATTAAAATTCAAATTAATAAAAGTAAAGACAATCCAATTATTTTATATGTAGTTTACTTTAGTGTGTGTTGTTGTTTTAATATTTGTTATGTCTCAAAATTAGCATTAGCGTTAGCATTGAGACTTTTATTTTATTTGTGTTGTTCTCAGTGACATCCCCCCCTCCTTAAATATTTATTCGTTTTAGCGTGACTTGGCAAAAACCTCACAGAGAGACAATTGATCAGGAAGTAATGACGCTAACAGTAAGGTTACGGGCGCAGTTGATCAGGAAGTAATGACGCTAACAGTGAGGTTACCGGGCGCAGTTGTGCACAGAGCCTATTCAGCTCTGGTCTCTGAAAGTTGTGAAAAGCCCTTGTAAACGCATCACGGAGAATATTTAGGTAGGTGGGCATAAGGTAAATGAGGAATAACTTTGGGCAGCTGGAAACTGTTTAAAATAAAGTAGTTAATTTTTTCTCTGTTTGTAGCAAATATCAGGTGCGGCGCCTTAAGTGAATGAGCGTAAACTCGTTAGTGAATCTGGTCTCTTCCCGTGGGTTTCTATTTGCTCTCTTCATGTGAGCTCGGCGTACTTTGCTGGTTATGTGGAGATGCGGATGGGATGACCACAAACACCATGGGCCTGTGTAGAACATGTACAACACATACAGTACTAAGAGGCCTGTGCTGAGAGAGTGAATAATGCACAACATGGAACGAGCATCACCTACTTTTTCTTCCTCCACGTCAATGCCCCCCGCCCCCCACCATAACAGCTATTATGGTGTTTATGTTCCCATACCCATTTTCCAATCATTTTTGGGGAATTTTTACTATTTAATTTGCACAAAAGATTAAGATTAAGATACACTTTACTGTTCCTGTTGGGAAATTTGTCCTCTGCATTTGACCCACTCTTTACTGCCACTGGGGCAACCTATCAGGACCATCTCCAGATCAGCTCGGACTACCTTAGCTGGAGGATTTGACCTATTGATGTTTTGGGTTGATGGAGGAAACCAGACTGCTCAGAAGAAACCCACAGACACAAGGGAAAGCATGGGAAGTCACGGGCAACCAGGGACTTGAACCTGGAACCTGGAACCTTCTTGCTGTGAGGCGAGAGTGGGGGACACCTTGCAATTTCTGACGGCCCACACCACCAAAATCACAACAGCAGTTGCCTCACAGGGCTTTACAAAATTGTTCATTTAGCCAACAGAAAGTTACAGGTCCCATATTATACAAAGTTTATGTGAGTGTTTAGCCATGTTATAATGTTGTTACCTCCTCAACAACATACCTGGAGTTGTGTTTTGTTTTATTGACACATGTGTAAGTAACCCTTAATTATTAGTCTATATCTCCAAAGCTCAGACTGTTCTGTTCCACCTTGTGATGTCATGAAGAGGTAGTTTTCAAGTTAACAGCTATGTTTTATCTTTAGTTCAGTAGAGATTGGCAATTCCAGGGCTTAAATTATCCAAATGATTCTACTAAGGTGCATGCAGTTTAAAAATACAGTAAGGCACTTCCTGTATTACCACATGACATCACAAGGTGGAACAAGTGTTTTCTGTTTGAAAGAAAAACCAAATATGCAGGGTTTGTGTGTTAAACATGTGTGAATGAAACAAAACACAGCTCCAGGTCTGTTTGTGATGAGGAAACAACATTAGAACACAGAGCAGAAAATAACGTAATATGGGACCTTTAAAAAAATCAAACAATGAAATAGTCATTGGTCAGTTCTACAGAGGGCATTTCTTTCAAGCAGTTAGTTTACTAAGTTATTTATTTTTATCTTGCTTTAGCACAATGGCTTCCCCCACACTTATTACCTTAGAGTCTAATTGTCCTCCATCCTCTGCTGATTCCTTTCTCCTCCTCTCTTCTGTCCTCTGCCCCGCTTTCACCCTCGTCTTCTCATTACGTTTCATCCTTTCATTCGTGGCCAATTTCAGACCCTTTAATACATCTGGATGGGAGAGTCTCTATGACAAATGATCTTACAAATAACTCTTTTTCTTTCTTTTCATCTCTCTATCTTGCATCTTTGAACTCGTTCACACTTTCTCACATAAGACACAGAGGCAAACAGATGCAGCCATCCATCTTGCGCAGCAGTCTGTGGGATCTCACAAAGCCCTCTCCACTTGATGTCCGGTTAAATTGGATTAAATAGCAGCTTTCTTGTGAAGTAGTGGCATATTTCAGAGCAAGCTAATATGATTTTCACTTGCATTGTTCACGTTTTTGTGGTAAATTAACATTTGAGGAGGACTGGGTTGCTCATTTTAAATATCAACATGCTTTTACACGTTTCTCTGTACTATTCTGCTGGTAGAGTGTTTGTCCACTGATCCAAAGGTTGGGGGTTCGAATTCCATCATGGAAACATCATTGGTTGAGTGGTCAGATCCGTTGACCCACAGGTTGCCGGTGTGATTCTAGCTCCTACAGATAAATGCTGTCGTCGTGCCGTCGCCTCCAGTGTCTGCGTACACTCGTACTTGTTCTTTTTTTTTTTTTTTTGAAAGGATGACAATGAAAGGTCATAATTGAGCCAGGTCCAAGACAGGAACTTCTACTTGTCAAGTTTGACTTTCTAAACCGGGTCTTTTAATCATGAAGAATCGTGAAAAACTCTAAGTTGAGTTTAAACTAGAACGCAATCTTGTTTTATCTCAATTTGACCAGTTCAATATCAAGACTAAGGACTATCAGGACTACACCAGGGCTAAAACCAAACTAGGTATAAAAGAACCTCATCCAAGGACTAAACAAAGACCATATTGACACATATCTAAACTACCGACTAAGCCTAAGGTTGAGTTCAGACTTGCACGCATTCAGTATCAAAATTAGGACTAAACCAGGACAAAAAACACACCAGGACAGGTCTAATGCAAGAATCAGGAACTCAGAAGTGGATTTCTGAAAATCCGAAAAAAAAAAAATCTAATTGGTGGTGCTATGTAAACCTGCATCAAAATATGTTTATCTACCATGTTGTGGTCCTCAGGGCTCGTATGATTGCCACAGCATTCACTTAAACCTGTGTAACTGCTTTAGAAAATTGTAATTATGTCTCTTTATGGGGCTTAAACATTTAATTACAGCTCGTGCATGTGAACTGTGTGTGGTGCAGAACAATGAGAGTGAAGCCCAGGATGTGATTTTTAAAAGAGTTGATTGAATTTACTTCCATTATAAAAATGTGTTCTTCAGTTTACCGTCCAATTTCCAATCTGGAAATAAACACTTGCAAACAAAAGGGGAGAAAAAACATTCAAATTAAGCTAAATTGTTGTAAAATGTGGTGTACTTCTGTTCTGAAAGTGCCACATGCTAGCACTATTGTGTGGTTACTTTGCTGTTGTTTCTGGTTCAAACCTCTTGTTACATTTTTTTTCAACCAATCACAGCCTGCTATCTTTACCTGTCAACCAATCACAGCCAAGTATATCATTCTTTATGCCATTTCTGCTGTGCTGGTGCTCCACTTACATAGACGCTTATGCCTCGACCTGCAGAGGCCTAAGTGACAAAGTTTATATATCTCAAAATATACATAGTACATCACTTTTTTCTCTCTGTTTTTTATGTTTCTATACTCTGATGTCGGGTAAACAAAAAAAAAAATTAAGAGATTAGTATTTCTCTGCTAACTGTAGTGTCCAGTTGACATAATTGATTTTTTCATTTACTATAAAAAAAAAAAAACATCTCGACTTTACATGGAATTTTGACGAAAAAGTTAGGGACAAAACGCAAACTTCAAACTCTCATTTCTCTGAGCAGATGCAGTTTGCCTTCTGCCTTAGATTGGATTGGATTTAGTTTTTAGAGGGTTTTTTTTAGATCTATTTTATTAAATTATTAGCATTAGCAGATGTATGTCACGTCTCTGAAAGTCTCCACAGGCAGGGTGCAGAATTTTTGGCCCGGATCGCACATTGCCATGTCAAGTTTGTTTTTACTGTCTTAAAAACATGAAAAAATAGAACTAGATCATTTTAAACAGTTTACAGTGATCCAAAGTTATTCCTCACTTACCTTATGCATTTCAAGAATCGTATTTATTCACCATATTGAGTTTAAAAGCGCTTCTCACAACTCTCAGAGACCAAAATGGAGTTTTGCTGCGATGGTAAAGCTAACAAGTCGCCTGCTAACACCAGAAGTGGGGACTTGTAAGTTGTGCCTTGGACTCGAGTCAGACGTGTCACTATTCTGAGGACTTGAGACTTGACTTGATAAAATGGGCTAAGTCTTGGGACTCAACTTGGACTTGAGTCCTGTGACTTGAGATGACTTAATGCTTCTCAAAATAAATGTTTTTATAAAACACTTCTCCATACAGTGGACACTTTTGGTGCTTAATTTTAAAATAAAAAAAAAACAAAACTGGAACATATCCTTCCCCACTCCTCTGTGTTACTAGTGATGTAACAATAACTGAAATGATCTGATATTGTATTTTCAGATGCACTGGGGGCTGTCACAGGGAGTACAAGCTCCCTTGCTTAAATGCATTGTTTTGTTGCAGCAACAGCTAAAAACAGAGGGAACTAGATGGACCATGATCCTTTACTCAATTTCAGTGGAGACTATATGACGAAATAACACATTTAAATCTTAATTGTTTGGATTGTGGCAGAAATGATTCACATTTTAAAAGGAAAAAGTACACATCTACAATTCTGTTCTGCTCTCCAAAATATCACAATAAATATTGTACTGTGAGATTTGGATATTGTTACATCCCTATTTTTATTATGCATTTTTAGACTAGTACAATTTAGTTTAACAAGCATATGAACTGCAAAAATACGAGCTGTATTTGGTACTTCAGTTTAAAGGGGCACTAGCTCGGGACTTGAGGCCAAAGACTTGAGATTTACTTGAGACTTGCAAAACAAAGACTTGGTCCCACCTCTGGCTAACAAACACTTCCTGATTCTCGGGCAATAAAACACCTTATAATTAGATGCAAACAGCAGTGGACATACACTGACCTTAAGTGCTCCTTAAACAATATATCTACACCTGGGCAAGAGAAATTTTGCTCTCATACATGGGGCAAAAATCTGGCACAGGGTCTTGTGGAAAGCCATGTATATAAAATGATAACATGACTGAGACACCAGGCCTTTAAAGAGTATTATTGGACAACGGCTGCAAGATATGTTTACATCATCTAATCAAAAACGCAATTTGAATGGCCACAGTTGGCAAAATTACAACCACTGCAAATGCTTAATCTGCTCTACAAACAACAATCCCTCTTATTCTGTATAAAACCTGCTAATCTTCCATTTAGACCTCAACAAACACGTTCTGAAACGCAGGGGCAAACTGTTCACTGCTACATTAGCCCTGAGTATTTCCAAATAACTAATGCCATGTATGACCTTGAACGAGACATGCCCGGAATGACAACCACAGCGCCTCCTTCAGTCTGCTGTGTGTCACGTTTCCAGCAGATGAGATGCAGATCGCTGTTACCGAGGTCATTTTTAATTAAACCGCGACAAGAACATGGCATGAGGGATTAAGGCTCGTGTGAACGCTTGGATTTATGCATTTATAAGTAACACGGGGACCACAGCTTTCATCCACTATACCTGTGACTGTGTGTGGAGGGGAACAGTCTGCTCGGGTCTTTCCTTTATCTGTCACACGGTGGATTGGACTGTTCCGTGATAAATCAGCCATGTGCTCTGAAGTGTAGTTATTTTGTCTCCAATTACATGAAAGAGATTGAAATAAAGTGTAATATATTTTGTTTCACTATGAATTTAAATTAAAGGTCCTATATTACTCAAAACGGACTCTTGTGAGCTCTTAGCCATGTTATAATGTTGTTACTTCATCAAAAACATACCTGAAGTTGTGTTTTGTTTCATTCACACATGTTTGAGTAATCCTTTATTATTAGTCTGTTACATCTCCAAAGCTCCAAATGGTCTGTTCCACCTTGTGATGTCATGAAGCAGTAGTTTTCAAAATAACAGCTAACTTTTATTGTTAGTTCAGTAGAGACTGGACTGAAATAATCCAAATGATTCTAGTGTAAGTGTATGGGGTTTTAAAACATGGTTGAGCACTTCCTGTATTACCACATGACATCACAAGGTGGAACAGTGTTTTCAGTTTGAGTGAAGAACTCAGGCTAAATATGCAGGGTTTGCGTGTTAAACGTGTGAATGCAAAAAGCACAAGCCCGGCTATGTTTTTGATGAGGAAACATTATAAAATAGATCAGAAAACAGAGTAATATGGGCCCTTTAATGAATTACCAACAACCATCATCAGAACTCAACATATACAAAGGTTCAAAATGATGAATCTAAACCAAAATTTTGATCTGTGTATTTATTTCAAGGAAATGCAAAACTGGATACCTATGGCAATAATCTGGTGATAAACATTTATTCTCACACCTGCACCTGTTTTTAATCTTTTGTATAGACTTACGTACTGACTTGTTTTCTTTATTTTTTTTTTTTTCTGTACTTGGACAGGGCACCCATCAAACGCAGAGTCTGTGTGCTCTCATTGGGCTCCCACGGTATAAATAAAGATACATTTTTATTTTTTTAAATCAGCAAACAGATGTTTTCATATTTCGAAAGCGTCATTCTGGAGTTAAATCACTGGCAGATGCTTTCGCTTTGAAATTAAAAATACACCTGAACTACTCTAAACTACTCAAATCGAGAAATACTGAAGTTACTCACATCTTAAACTAAGTACGCACTGTCAATAGAGAAATGTGTTCTTTCAAAATTCCAGCTGCCCCAACATAACATATTTAAACACATAGACTCACGTATGCATTTCCTACCTCAGTGATGAAGGCCTTGGCGGTCGCAGGGCTCATAAACAGTACTGCCCTCCGGAGCGTGTCCCTGTATCGGTGCAGCTCCTCCACCCTCAGCGTTCTGAACAGACTGGTGATCATCATGTTTATGTTGGACTCCACCTTCTGCAGAGACACATCCATACCCTGCTGCGACGTGCGATCCAGGAAATCCTCAATGCCACGGATATCTGCACAGAACCAGACACAGATACAGCCCGAGTTAGCGCGCGACGAGCAGAAAAGGGCATACGCACATTCAAAGCCGTATCAGCGTTAGCATCTGCTCCCAACTCCTCCATGGTGTATTTCATGTAAGATAACGTTCGTAGACTTCATTTTATGCTGTGCTGAGCAAGTGTTTCTGAAGCTGGGGCACAGGGACTAAGAGGTTTGCCTGACAAGTCTGTCTGTAATATCTCTATGTACTTTTTACACAGAGGGGTATCAGTCCAGTCAACACTCCCTCAGTTGCACCTTGAGCCAGACTCAGACGGTACCACGCAATTTGTTTATTCCAGTGATGCTGTGAAAAGGAGGTCACGTCACTAGAGATCGACCGATATGTTTTTTTTTCATGGGTGATCCCAATACCGATTATTACTGATATTTTTGGGCTGATATGTGGGGCCGATTTTGATTATTTTGCTCATTTTTTAAAATTTTAAATTTAGTACAAACTCACCCACAGCCCTATTTTATCACCAAACTTGTAAGAGAGCTGTGTAGTCATGTTTTGTGCAGTTATCTCTCCAAAACTAAATATCTTCTGCTCCCAACTCCTCCATGGTGTATTTCATGTAAGATAACGTTCGTAGACTTCATTTTATGCTGTGCTGAGCAAGTGTTTCTGAAGCTGGGGCACAGGGACTAAGAGGTTTGCCTGACAAGTCTGTCTGTAATATCTCTATGTACTTTTTACACAGAGGGCTATCAGTCCAGTCAACACTCCCTCGGTTGCACCTTGAGCCAGACTCAGACGGTACCACGCAATCGGATTTGTTTATTCCAGTGATGCTGTGAAAAGGAGGTCACTTCACTAGAGATCGACCGATATGTTTTTTTTTCATGGGTGATCCCAATACCGATTATTACTGATATTTTTGGGCTGATATGTGGGGCCGATTTTGATTATTTTGCTCATTTTTTAAAATTTTAAATTTAGTACAAACTCACCCACAGCCCTATTTTATCACCAAACTTGTAAGAGAGCTGTGTAGTCATGTTTTGTGCAGTTATCTCTCCAAAACTAAATATCTGCCTCTGCTTGAGATTTAAGGCCAATAGCCAATATGGTGAAAAGAGCAAATATCTCTATTGATCTCCCAAAATGGGCAGAAGTTATGAAAAAAACATGGACTAACCCAGATCTAAACCAAGTTGGAAACCAGATGGATTTCACTTCTCTGAAATTCTCCACAGGCAGGGTTCAAAGTTTTTGGACCCAATCGCACAAAACCATGTCAAGCCTGTTTTTAGCAGTTTAATGACCAGACTCACATCACACAGGGCTATATGAAGGGTTAAACATATACAACTATCCTAATCCTGGAACATTTTAATTTTTTTTTTCATTTTAAAATTAGATATAACACATTTAAAGCTTAAGATTGAACATCTCCAACATGATAAATATCCCTGTTAACTGTAACTGAAGTCTGCCTATTGTTATCAGCTCCTCACAAAGCACTTTTTTTTACGTTACAATGCTCTCCTGCTGCCAAAGAACACTGACACCACAAGCACTTGGAACTGATATATATATATACATAATGCCCCAATTTGTACTGTTGTCTTGGGCCATACCCTGCTCACCTCGCTCTAGAATCCTGGACACTTTAGTTAGTTAGTTTAGTTAGTTTACATAGGTAAGTTTCGTAGCATGTCTTGCCCGCAAACCAGGAAGTAAGATTGGTACTCAATACGGATTCCAATAGCACTTTTTATTTAGACAATACAAAACAATCATTTTCAACATTACTTAATAGTACTTTCTATTATATTTTCATGTGGCCTTATTTCCATATCTGTGTAATCCCTCAGTCGTCCAGGTAAGTTCCATGGGCGTATACTAGTCTATGTGGTCTAGTACTTGTTCTGATACAGCTCAAAATCATTCTAAAGCTATTTGGGAAAGGTTCATTTCTGTCTCTGAATGTGACTTTTTTTAGTATCGATACCAGCTCAAATGAGTATCCAGTTTCAGTATTAGTTTCAGTATTGATTAGTATCTGATTTTCAATACTTTTGACCCTAGCTACAGGTACGCTAGGTGGCCGCAGGTTTGTAGAGACAAGTCTTTTGGACCTGAAAATGAATGTGTCTAATAGGGTAGTAGCACGGTAGTATCAAGCTAGCGACTGTTTGACTGTGCGGTAGTATTTTTTCCTAATGAGCCACACGCAGGTCGAGGTAATCTTAATGAAGTGATCTGGCTTGAGAGCAGTGCTAATGGCATATGCGAGAGGGTGGTTCTGTGGAGCACCTCCTAATGATCTGTTTGAGAAGGAAAAGAGAGTCACTGCTGTCATCCCGGTGTCATGTTTCTGCAATTACCACGATTGATTAGACTTGTTAAGGCCAGGAGGGCGGGAAGAAGCAGACTGCGTCTACGACACAGTTAAGACATTTACCACGATTCAATGAAAAACAGCCAAAAATAGGTTTAAAATAACTTGAAAACTTACAGTGTTATAAGAAAATCGCCATGGTTACATGTAAACTCAAGTAAACAAACTCCAAACATATACCTGGACAAAACGTGAAGGAGTGAAGACGTTTCGCTGCTCATCCAAGCCGCTGCTTCTGTCTGAAGGGAGGAGCTAACTACACTGAAACTAAAAACACCTATTGTTTACAGTTTCTGTTTGTAGGCTAGGTCTATTGTGCTACCCAAGTGTGCACTGTGCCTGTGTGAAATCACTCATTAGGGGCTTGAATGACTATGCTAGGTAGGACTCAGGCACACGTCTTCACTCCTACGTTTTGTCCAATTGGCAGATTTTATGTTTTTCTTTTGCTATGGATCAGACCTGGACGAATAAGGGATTACACAGATATCTAGAAAATAAAACACTTTTAGGTAGTTTGGAAGAAATTAAAAGTTACAGGTAAGGTTTGTGGAGAAGCAAATTTGCACGCTATAAGAGATACACACGTTTTAAGCCATACTGTGGAATATTATAGCCAAAATAACAATATTTCCATGGAGACAAGCAGGCAGATTCCCTCTTCCAGGCGAATAAAGAGGGTCAGGTTTGTGGAGATGCAAGCCCGCTCACAGTAAGGTACTGGAGGATTTAAATTTTAAAAAATGGTTTACATTGATTTGGAAATAATACATTTTAAATGCTTGTTAAGTGCCTAAGTGTCACTAAGGCTAAATGCAGACTCAAGTAAAAGAGTCACACTTTTGTTCAAGTTTACAGAAAATAGAGGACATTTAAGCAGTGTGGAAGAAAACGTTACAGGTTAGGTCTGTGGAGAGGTGAGCATTCCCACAGTAAAGTATTTCATTATTATAAATCCCCACCACCACACAGAATAGGCCTACTTTAAATGTGCACTATGTAACTTCTGGTGGAGGGTGCCGCATCTTCTTTACGCCACTGAGATGTTATTGCTTTGCCTGGAAGGTTCCACTGAATGGCATTAAATTTGTCCATCTCCACAGAGAAAAGCAGTTCACACCTCCAGGCTACGTTCACAGTAAGTATGAATGATTTTCAAGATATGTTTTATTTTGTAATAAAGCCACAAATGCCATACTTTGGAAGATTTTAGACAAAGCAATCACATCTCCATTGGGACAAGCAAGAGTCAGCCACCCCACCAGAAAAATTACATAGTGCAGCTTTAAACTTTGCAGAGGTGGGCTTACTGAAATGTAGGAATACTGAAACATGCATGAATGAAATAAAGCATCATAACATTCCAGGTAGTTATGATGTAGGATGTATGTCGACTAAAGAAACAAAGACCTGTCCTGCCAATCGATTAGTCAACTAAAAAGTGGGCGTGGCAAAAGCTCTCAAACCCAAACTGCACTCACAACACTACGCCTCCACTGAAACTCATGCAAAAACAACTACTTATGTATTTGGTAAAGGTTCATTCTGTCTTCAGTTTTAAACTTAGAATTAGTGATTCTTTTTATCACACAGGAGCGTCTGTTTACCTGCTTTACATGTTTCGGCTACTTCCTGTAGCCTTCCTCAGAAGCGTCACGTGATCACACACGGGATGCAGTCCTGAAGAAGGCGTCATTATGACCATAAGAAGAAATTATAACACTGATAAAAGCAAAAACTTAAACAAAAACTTAAACATGAACTTCTTGTGCTCATCTCATCAAGGGGGACCGTTTGGTTTTTAGCATAAACGGTCTTCTGGGCTGCATTTTCATAGATGACTTTTACTCATGTTTATAATCAATCACATTGTGGCAGCATAGGTTAATTACAACACAACACTGTAATCAGTGTAATAAAGGCCTGCTAATGGCTTCTATTCATTATTGGTAATAATCTGGGTGATAGCAGTAGCAGTACAGTGGTATTGGACTCATTATGTGTAGTACATGAGCTGTTCAGTGGCCTCATAATGTCAGTCACAGTATTGAACAGGCTGTCAGCTAATCACAGGCCACAACTCCTGACTGATCTTATAACAGCTATTCCAAAGGTCAGAGAATATGCAAAATCAACCGTCTGTTCTCTGCATGCTTTTAATCAGGAAAATGCAGCAATGTTAAAGGTGCTGTACCTGAGTTTTACTGTATTAAAGAAGACCTATTTTGCTTGTGTCTGCTCTATAGTTTTAATCTATGAGACCCAAGGATCATTGTGTTATAATTTGCACCTTTTAAATTGCAATATTCATCTAAAATGACTTAATAAAAGAAACAAGTCCATTGACTCCACGTTCGAAAACTGCAGTGCCCAATGGGAGCTGACTTCGCTGTAAATGTCATCCCAACAAAAAGTCGGCACCTACGATGAATAGCTGCAGATCACGCTAGCGAGGAGCTGATTTTTTTCTTTTTTTTTCCATTTGGAAACGAGGATTGATCAGTGTCTTGAAAATAAGCAATTAAATATTGCTCAAACTTACACAAATCACTCGAAAGACAACTTCGGGTGAGTAAATGTTGAGGGGAAACAACTATAACAAGGTCAAAATCTCTAAAAAGTCAATTATGCAGAATAGATCTGCTTTAAAAATGTGAAAAACAGGACTAGTTCATTTGCAGTGGTCCAAAATGATTCCTTACTTAACTGATGTATTCCAAACATCCTAATTATTCACTGTGATCAGTTTATAATTGCTTTTCACAGCTCTCAGAAAAATGGCGAAATTTTGCTAAGAACAACTAGTATGCTAATGCTCAATTCCTGAATAGCAATAGCAATAAAATGCTTTATAATTACAGAGGACAGCTCATCCAGGAGGGTACGTGTTCATAAACTCATCACAGGGAGTAAGTACGATTGGATTGCTTAAGGTAAGTGAGAAATAACTTTGAACCACTGCAAATCGCTTAAAATGAACTAGTTCTGTTTCTCATGTGTTTAAAACCATAAAAATCAGGGAAAGTCTTTAATATCTGAAATACTGATATAAAGTGTTAAAGAAATGAAATTACAAAATATAAATAAACCTTATTTTTGCCTCGAACTCACCTCAAATGATTATAATGCTGTTTCCCAGTCTGAAAACGCCAGCACTTGGGATAAAAGCTATTGTTCAAATCTCTATTTAAGTACAACTCCAACACAAACCATGGCGCCGCTTCACACCGGCTACAGAAAGTGCTTTTTCATTATGTCCGCATTTACAGAGACGCTTTTGTGTTGGACCGGTTCTAATCCACTGCCTTTTATGGTCCAAACAAAACAATAACAAGTCCATTTGCCGGTTTTATCTTGGCAATACGAGTATGATTTACCACAGTGAAGGCACGCGCAGGTTAGCTTCGGCGCGCTATCTATAAAGCCGCTAACAGAGACGTATGGATGCTTACACCCGCTGCTCCCACACATAAAACACAGCGGTCCTGGCGAATTTAGCTCCCTCTCTCTCATCTCCATATTTATCACTGCAAAGCCACCGCTGCTTCTGATCAATGGCGCCAGCCCAAAGGAGCATCCCACACTGTCTAATTTATGTTCTGCATGTTTGGTCCTCGGGAAAAAAAAAGTACATCAAAGGAAAGAAGAAAAATATGACATTGCCACCTGTAGGTTTGGAACTGTGTAATCCAAAATATTAAGCATTATTTGGGGTGTTATTGGGCTGTAAACATGCTTTTGAGGTGCTTGTATTATTTATGAACTTATAAACTGTCTATGATGTCACAATACTGGGAAAATTCAAACCAAGTGCTTTGCGATGACTCGGGGGGGTGTTTGATGAGGAAGCAATGTTATAAGATGGTTAAATGGGTTGGGCTGTCAACGTAAACATCACTGGTAGAGCGGTCAGATCCACTGACCCACAGGTTGGCGGTGTGATTCCAGCACTCATAGATGAATGCTGTCGTTGTGTCCTTGGGCAAGACACTTAACCCACCTCGCCCCCAGTATGAACGCGTGTGTGAATGGGTGAATGGTTCCTTGATGTAAAGTGCTTTGAGTGCTGTGAAAGTGGAAAAGCACTATATAAAAATGTGACCATTTACCATTTAAGTACCAAGAACACGTTTGATGATGAAGATGGTTAAAAACTCATGAAAGTAAATTTATTTTCTATAAATCTAAAAATGGCATTATCAGGGTGGAATCTGGCAATCTGTGAGTGTCTTTTTAGAGGTGCCCATCTGCTCGCTCACATACATGTTTTTTAGAGTAGTTTTCAGCTATAAAAACACCTATAATTGAATAAATGAGAGATACGCTTCATTAAGTTTAATGCCATACTATGGGACATTCCAGGTAAAGCAATCACATCTTCAAGCAGATCAGAAGTATTTCACATTCTTAATAAAATGCATTGGGATATATGGATTGGTCACATAATATCTTCTGTCACATGAGCAACAAGTTGGGGAAAATAAACTGCCAACTTTTGCAGCTTGGCATCAGCAACGCAAGGCTTTGTGACACTGCTAACTAGCTTTACTGCTAGCGGCTATTTTCTTTAGCTTTCCTGCATCACTCATCCCCAGTAGGGGGAGCCGATGTACTATCTGCTGACAATAGCATATTGTACCTATTTTCTTCTACATAAAATACAAATAATTTCAATGACCATCATGGCTATAAGTTCAAAGCATAGACTGTATTTATAAATGGACATAGCTAACCCGCTAGCTGCCACGTTCCAAATAGGAAGTGAGATGGACGTTAGCAACAGGTTTGACTGACAATGTTCTAAGCTCCCCGCTCCCTGCTAAACCAGCAGTGCAGACAGGAAGGGGCGTTACCTCTAACAGCCTCGCTCCAGATTGGCTCTTTGGTTGCTATGATACTCGCAGTCGGAATTCCAAACTCGACTCCAAATTCGCCCCTGTAACTGCTCTGCTATGGGTGACGTCCCACTTCTTTAGTCCACTTCTTTATACAGTCTATGGTTCAAAGAAAGTTTTGCATAATATAGATTACACTGTATAAATTATACACATTAAAACTCGCACATCAAACTTCACTTCTGCATCATTTTCTTGTAAAACATAAAACTTTTAATTGGAAGGAGAACATTTTTCACAGTACAAGCAGTATCAGAAACAGAGGAGGAAATGAGTTGTTCACTTCCATCTACCACATGTGCGTCAATCAGACTAACTGAAGGAACATGAACTGGGTTATAAATAATACCACAGAGAAGAGTCGGATTAGCAAAAGCCTCATGTCACAGCAAATGTTATATAAAGTAGTTATAGTCGTTAAGTGGAAAAGATGATGATTTGTACATTTCAGAACTTAGAGACTTCACAGTTTATGGTAAAGAAACATTTTCCTAAAGTTTCAGGTTGTGTTTTGAATTCCATAATTGTTGTCATGGTGATCATTTTAGACTTGAGCCAACCAGCACTGAGAACCAGAGAGCCCACAAACGCCGAATCTTATATAAATCTAAGACCAAGAAAAGACATGCCCGAGGCACTCTGATTAGTATGCAGAAATGATATTAAAATGCCTTAAATTGTGATCTTAAATGTCTTGATCTTAAATTGTATCTGCTCTGATCTGGATTCTATGACGATCGTTGGATTTCTCCACATCTGTGATCCAGCGAGCGCTAAGCAAATACCTTCTAAAGCTTATATAAGTCTTGACAAAAGTCTTGTCACCATGATGTTATGCTTTGCCTGAAATATTCCACAGTATGTCTTTAAACATACCAATCTTCATGATGACAAGCCAGTGATGCCACCTGGTAAAGTTACAGGTCAGATCTGCGGAGATGCAAGCATACTCTTGTGTAAGAATGCATGTTTAAAGGGTCCATATTATGATAGTATCTGATCTATGTTATAATGTTGTTTCCTCATCAAAACAGACCTGGAGTTGTGTTTTGTTTCATTCACACGTTTAACACATAAACCCTGCATATTTAGGCTGAGTTCTTCTCTCAAACTGAAAACACTCTGTTCCACCTTGTGATGTCATGTGGTAATACAGGAAGTGCTCCACTGTGTTTTTAAACTCCATACACCTTCACTAGAATCATTGGGATAATTTCAGCCCTGGAATTGCCAATCTCTACTGAACAAAAAGCTAAAAGGTGGAACATCTCATGAGCTTTGGAGGTGTAGACAGACTAATAATAAAGGTTTAATAATCAAACATGTGTGAATGAAACAAAACACAACTCCAGGTATGTTTTTGAGGAGGTAACAACATTAAAACATGACTTAAAGCTCACATGGGTCAATTCTGTGTAATATAGGACCTTTAAGGATTTTTCGATCAACACAAAAAACTGCCATTCAATAAATGCAAGATGGTTAAGTTACATAGCGCACATTTTCGTTTCAACATCCCATTGCTCCAAAATTATTACTTTTTTGTGTTACATTTGATCCTCCAATCTAATCTTTGTCATTGAAGCCTTAAACATTCAGCTACGCCCTTCATTGCATCGTGTGAGGTGGCGCGTCTTTCCCCTCCCACTGTTTTCCCCGCGTATCCCGCTTATGCGCGGATAACCCGCCTGTCACCTGAGCTGTCAGACTGCGGAGGACTGCGGAGGACCGGGGGCTTGACGGCTCAGTCCTCGCCCAGCGGAGGCCCACCCAGGCAGGCATCAGTTTGAGCGGCGGTCCCGGGGGAGCTGGCGTCGCTCCATTAGCTCCATGATCACCCATCACCTCTGCAGCTATGTCCCCAGCGCCGCCAGCCTCTTCTCCCGCTGCGCACTACGACTATCAGTTCTCAGGTACAGTTGTGCCGTATACAATAGCCAGAAAATTCCACTTTATCTAAGGGATGCTTTGTAACCCAGCCAACGTACAGTTGTGTCCTTTTCTTGTAAGGCCTTATCAACATCAATTTACTCTCTACAGGTTGTTGTAAAGATATAAAAGAGAGTCTAACAAGGGCAGACAACGTTCCACTGATGCAAAATAAAAACACTAGTGATGTGAACGAGTCGGACCGGATTGGAACCGGATCTCTTTTTCTTTCTAATTTATATGCATTTTTATACCGATTAAGGTTGAACCAACGCAATAATCAGCACAGACGCAGATCACGCGACAAGAGTGAGAACTTTGTGCACAAAAACATCATAACAAAAATGTAATATTGTAGTGCAACATTTTGTTTAGATTTTCATAATGTCGAAGCGTAAACACTCTCCCACTTTTAGTTTGAACCAACAGATAATTTCTTTCTGTGATTAGTTTGTAGATAAAATTAGTTCTCACATTGGCTTCTGTCATATAAATAAATAGCAAAAGAGGCTTTTGAACAGCTCTTTGATGAAAACAGATCCAAAAGATTCGGATCCCACAAAGGAGCCGAAAGTCCCATCACTAAAAAATACAGTAGACTATCTGGGTCTTTCTCAAAAAAAACATGATTTTCTTGTGAAATGTCTTTACACAAATGTAAAGTAGGTGGTCAAACAAAATGTGAACAGGTTATCCTTTGGTAAGTGTGCACGCAGTAGTAACATATCCGGAGGGTCTGCAACTGCTTGTCTCCATGGAGATAGATAAAATTATTTTGTATATTTTGTAGCATTCCAGGGATAAAAATAACCTATTTATGGCAATGGTCCACACCAAAGTTTTTGCACATTTTGTTTTGTTCTTTTTGTACAAAGTGACACCAAACCTTTTTACTTTGGTAATTGGATTGCAACTTGTGCAAAATAGCTGAATACAAAATAGGGTTGTCAGAAGTATCAAACACCAGATACTAATCGACAGGACAGAAATTAACTGAGCTTTAGATTGGTCTTGAGCTAATTAGCTTTAGATTGGTCTTGAGCTGTATCTTTCACAAGTATAAGACACATAGACTAGTACACGCCCATGGACCACTATGGAACCTACGCACGACTGAAGGCATTACACAGATATAAGGCCACATGGGAATAGAAAACAAAGTACTACCATTTAATGTTGAAAATCACATTCTATTGTCTAAATAAAGCTTTGGAAATTAAAAAAAAAAGTGCTTTTTATTATCATCACAGTATCGGAATTCCTTAGTGTCAAAATCAAGTTTGAAATTTTAGTATCGTGACAACACTAATCCAGAATTAAAACACCTCCCTTGTAGCTCCACAGTTTTACCTGCTCTTTTGACTCTATCAGGTTCTGAGGATGTAGTATTATTGCGAGTGTGCTCCATCTCCCATCAGCCCCAGAGTGGAGGAGCTAATGTGATGCATTGGCCCACAGCAGACCACGGCTCACCTGGACCTCCAGTCTCACTGCTCTGCTCAGGACTTCCAACTCTCTACTCAATAGTTCTGGGGAGTTGTTTTTTAACATAACATTTTGGTCTCTGTATCTTTACACATATCAGTCTGATCACCACTCCCTCCATTGCGTCTCAGTCCAGGTTCAGACAGTACCATGCATAGACTATATATAAATGATCTGTCAGACATTAGTCATTTTGGTCTTAAAATGTTCGTATTAACCCGCTCTACATGATCCTGGTATTTTTATTTTGCTATTGTGTCCTTAAATCAAGATATGAACATTAATAACAGACAAATCAGGCGGCTTCTTTCCCCGAGGTGGCTCCTGTAGCATTAGCAACAGGTTTGACTGACAGTGTTGCTAAGTGCCCGCTCCCTGCTAAACCAGCGGTGTGGGCAGGAAGGGGCATTACCTTCAACAGTTGGCTCTTTTGGTTTTCCAAAGTTTCAGTTTCAGAATTTCAGATATGGAACTTGACTCTAAATTCTATAACTGCAAACCTCGATGAGCTTCATTTGACTGGAGCCAAACACTATGGGTGATGTAACACCCACTTTATATAGTCTATGGTACCATGCAATCACATTTAACATATTTAACACATGCGAAACAAAGAAGCGCATTGGTCACCCATCATTTCAAAACAAAATAAAACTTCACTCATTGATCTTGTAGAAATCTGCCATATTTTCCTTCTCCTACATTCTGTCCAAATGCAGAAATGTATGGAACCAAACCATAAAGGGTCTCCAACCTCCCTCCTAACTTGGGACGGTCCAACCACAGCTGCTAATTTGTATCACGTGTCTCTCAAATGTGGAAGGCACCTCTTCTTGTAAATTCTCGTAACATTCAGAACTAAACGTATAACATTTAACTGAGATAAATAACGTGGCTTCTCAGTACTTTCTCAGCGTTGCTTTCCCCCCTTTTAAACCTGAAAACTGAACTAAACTGACCATGCGTTTCTCTGATTGTTTAATCTGCCTGTCAGTCGCGCCCAACGGAACTCCCACACATCTGTGCCTGTTCGTTTTGACAAAATGTGGATTTGGCCGGGCAACATTTTCCCGGCGGTCTCCCATCCAAGTACTAACCAGGCCTCTTTCACCTTCATACAAGATCAGTCCAAGTTACTCTACACACAGTTGAATAGGCTGACATTTTTGGTCTGGAACAAAGCAGCCTGTGTTATGGTATTACCGTGCCCCCTCTGTGCCTTCAGTAGTTTTGGAGTTAATGTAGTATATGGGTCCTCAGAAATAGACCGTACCTGGCCCCGCTGGCTCACTGCACAGATAAAAACACTACAGACCCGCATCCATTTCTTTCATGCATTTTCATTTCATTCCTCTCTTTGTTGTTGTTTTTGCCTGGCTTTAGTGTTATGTACGGCGCCTCGTTCTTATTCCAGTCTGTACTGCAGTCTGACAGTTTGACACTATAAGAGCCAAAGCAATATTCAGTGTCTTTATGCAATCCCAAAACAAGGATAACTTTACTTTTTATTTTTATGTGCAATATAGAATCTGATTTTCAATGCGTCCTCCAAGAACCCTTTCAAAATATTTGTACTGAGCTGGAGGATTAGGCAGCTTTGGATGGAGAGAACATGAACAAGTAAGGTCCTATATGCTGAATGGACTCTTGTGAGGTTTAAGCCTTGTTATAATGTTCTTACCTCCTCAAAATCATACCTGGAGTTGTGTTTTTTCCTGGATTATTAGGCTGTCTGCATCCCCAAAATTGAAAATGCCTTGTTCCACCTTGTGATGTCATGAAGTGGTAGGTTTCAAGTTAACAACCGCCTTTAACTTGTGTTCAGTAGAGATTGGCAATTCCATGGCTATTTCCTCCATATGATTTTAGTGAAGGCGTATGGAGTTTATGTGTGAATGAAACAAAACACAACTTCAGGTATGTTTGTGATGAGGAAACATCATAACATGGATCAGAAAATGGAGTAACAGGGGTCCTTTAATTGTTCCAGTTTTCAAGTGATCTCAGTCTCTCCGCTGTCCTGATACTTAAGGCAAAACACCGCAGGCGGATAAGAAAAAACATGTTACATTTAAAGATTTGTTGTTATGATGACGTTTACGGCGACGTCAGCTCTCATTGGGCACTGCAGTTTTCTAACGTGGAAATCAGTGGATGTGTTTCTTTTATTAAGTCGTTTTAGATGAATATTGCGATTTAAAATATGCATCTTATAACATAATGATCCACAGGTGTCATAGATTATAACTATAGAGCAGACACAAGAACAATAGGTCATTTTTAACAAAATGTTTGTCTATCCAAGCATGCAGTGTTTTTTTTTTACTTCATATCAAGTCTGAGGTTGTGAGCTTTTCTCTGGCTGTTTAAACTCTGGCTGACATTTGAGAGCTAAACAACACACTGTCATTTTGGAAAGCATTAATTTGTCTTAAACCAGTGGTTTAGTAAATATCATTATCAGAGACATTGTTAGCAGTGCTTTAAACGCTTGGATCATGGGGCTTTTCTGACTGTTTTAAAGAGGAGACAGTGCAGTTAGCTCATGTGGAAGAAGCGTGTCATTCCCAATCCCAAATCCCAAGTGCTGACATATGAGAGAAGCCGAGTTACACTCATGCAACTGCACATGTCCCATGCAGTTTAAAATGAGTGTTTGTCAATTTTATTTTTTTTGCCATTTAATAAAAAAAACAAAAAACAAAAACAAAAAAAACCAAATGTAGTTGTTTCTAAAATATGAAATAATGGGTGACGTCACACTCACTTAGATCACTTCTTTGTACAGTCTATGGTCTGAAGGGAGGAGCTCACAGTGAAACTATTATAAGAATCAGAAATAATGTCTCTTTTTATTGTATTTATTAGCAAACATTGTTTTGATATTGGTAGTCTCACCTTCCATATGTACTTTAACCAGTGTGACAGTGACATAGGCATGAGGCGATATTGAAATTTGGTGTCATGATTATCATGGCCAAAATAATTGCGACTGACAAAATAATTATTAAAGTTACTGACAGCTGAAAAATGTTATATGAGACCATACAGAGACCATGTTATATGATATTATCGTTTTAATATTATGAATAAGTTACATGTTGAAACAACTTTTATATAATTGTACTTTGTTATCAGTGAAAACAGCTAGTGAACAACAAAATGGAAGTAGCTTTTTGTGGAACATGCTGGTGATATAATGACAATTATCACAGTAATATCAAATGTCCCACGAACGATTGTTGTCGAACTTTTGCTCGGGTCCCACGCTGCTGCTTGGGTCCTGACTAGAACCAGGAAGTACGAGCACATAAGTCCTGTGCTCAGGTCTCTGCACTGGCTCCTGTGGCTCAGAGAATAGACTTTAAAGCAGCTCTGCTTGTTACAAGTCTCTCCATGACTTAGCACCAAAGTACATCTCCCATATGTTAGTGCCATATGAACCATCTCACACTCTGAGGACTTCAGGGACCGGCCTCCTGCTGGTGCCCAGAGTCAGGACTAAACATGGGGAATCAGTGTTTCAGTTTTCTGCAGCTAAAACCTGGAACAGTCTTCCTGAAGATGTGAGACAGGCCTCTACTTTGACAATGTTTAAATCCAGGCTCAAAACGGTTCTGTTTAGCTGCGCATGCGACTGAAAGGTTTTAATTTTGCACTCTTCTTTTTTAATGTTCATTTTATGATGTTTTGATTTGTTGTATTGTGATTTTAATGTCTTTCTTATTCTGTAAAGCACTTTGAATTACTTTGTGTAAGAATCGTGCTACACAAATAAACTTGCCTTGCCTTTTTTATTGCGATAAACGATACAATTGTCCCGTCCCTATGGCGATGCAGGTGTTTCTGTCGTAGTCACGCACAGCTGTATTCCCCACCTTCCCCATGAGTGACGTTTGCTCTTTAGTTTTTATGATACTCGTCACCTCATCTCCGAGCGATAATACCAGTTTGTGTGTCTGCTTAATCTGCACTGACAAAATTAATTTTCTAAGGATCAGCGGGTCAAGTGTGAGACAGCATCAGCGTCCCGTCTCTAAATGCCACACAACTCAACCATATACGGGCTCACACATACAGAGAGTTAGTGTCATCAGAGTTAGTATCTATACGATGTGTTCTATAGTCTAAAAGAAGGGCAAACTTTCCACACTAAACAAAGGAGTGAACCAGAACTAAACAGGATCTGACCCAGGCAGAGGTGGAAGAAGAACCTCATTTTGTTACTGAAGTAAAAGTACAGATACTGGAGCAAAAAAATACTCAGTAAAAATAAAAGCATCACATGAAAAATCTACTTAAGCAAAAGCATTACATTACCCGTTTAAAAATGTACTTAAAGAATAAAAAGTCAAAGTATTTCGTGCATATTTTGAGGCCTTATAAGCTTCAAATGTAAAAAGTCAAAGTATTTCGTGCATATTTTGAGGCCTTATAAGGCTTCAAATGTAATGATTTTGATACAGATTTGTGCTGAATTTTGTTCAACAGTAATGAAATAAAAGTAGTAAAGTACTGTACATTTTTTTTAGGTATCTGTACTTTACTTAAGTAGATTTTAAAGTGGATACTTTTTACTTTTACTTCACTACATTTGAGAGTATCTGTACTTTCTACTCAACTACATTTCTGAACAGGACTGAAAAGTAAAAGTATTTTTTATTATAGTTCGAGCCCTGCTGAAAAGGCTGAGGATTTACTTTTATCAACTTCATAATTTGAGCAAACAAAAATGGACAAATAAAACCAGCCAGAAAACGGCCAATTCAATCGTTTATGTTGAACCAAATTCAGCCCAAATCTTGATCAAAATCACTACATTTGAAGCTTTATTATAGATTTCAAAATCTGCGTGAAATACTTTTAATTTACTCTTTAAGTACATTTTTAAACAGGTCCTTTATATAAGTATATTTTTTCATGTGATAATTTACTTTTACTTGAGTATTTTTTTGCTCCGGTATCTTAAATAACAAAATCGAGTACTTCTTCTAACACTGATGAACAGACCCATTTATTCGCAGAAGACCCTGGCACCGTTATGCTCGTTAAAACAATATAAAAAATACACATATCATGTTTGCAGCTCCACCTCCTGCCTCCGCTCTTCAGACCTGGTTAACTGCTGGTTCCTGGGTCTGTTCCTCTCTTCCTCTGGCTCTCTGTCCCTGCCCCGGGATATGTTACTGCAGCAGATCTCAAAGGCCGTGTTTCGTGAAATATGGATGTTTTTTTAGTGAGATGTGAGACTGAGGTCATCCGCAGGTTCAAACTTTCCCAGAGGCTAAAGTGTTCAAATATCTCGCCCCGGGAAGCCAGAGCTGAACTTTGTGAGCTAAAGGAGGACATAGGATTTGCAATGATAGACCATGGGCAAAGCTGGAGCCACTAACTCATGTATTCTATCTGAAGTCTAGGTTTCACCACAGTTTAACTCAACTCCACTTCTCTCACACTCACTGTCTCTTCCTTTCTCTCTCACTCTGTCTCTTTCTCGCTTGCTCACTCTCTCTCAGTTTCTCTCACTCTCTTTTGCTCACTCTCTCCCTCACTCTCTCTTTCTCTCACTCTCCCTTTCTCTCTCACTCTCTCTTTTTCTTGCTTACTCACTCTCTCTTAGTCTCTCTCTCTCTCTTTCTCGCTCACTCACTCTCTCAGTCTCTCTCACTCTCTTTTGCTCACTCTCTCCCTCAGTCTCTTTCTCTCACTCTTTCTTTCTCTCTCACTCTCTTTTTCCCTCTCACACACTCTCCCACGCTCACTGTCTCTCCCTTTCTCTCTCACTCTCTCTCTTTCTCGCTCACTCACTCACACCTTTCTCTTGCTCACTCTCTCTCACTCTCAGTCTCTCTCACTCTCTCTCTTTCTTGATTACTCACTCTCTCTCAGTCTCTCTCACTCTCTTTAGCTCACTCTCTCCCTCAGTCTCTCGCTCACTCTCTCTTTCTCTCACTCTTTCTTTCTCTCTCGCTCTCTCTTCCCCTCTCACACTCTCTCTCACGCTCACTGTCTCTCCCTTTCTCTCTCACTCTCTCGCTCACTCACTCACACCTCTTTCTCTTGCTCACTCTCTCTTTCTCTCTCTCTCACACTCACACTCTCAGTCTCTCGCTCTCTCTCACTCTGAGTCTCTCAGTCTCTCTCTCTCACTCTCTCGCTCTCAGTTTCTCAAAATGACTACACGGGCTTGATTGGCAATATGGGTCTTGAAAATAAGCGATTAAAGATTGCTCAAACATACACAAATCACTCCAAATACAACTTCAAGAGGGTCAATGAGAAGGAAACAACTACAAAAACAGACATTCTTACTGTAAGCAGGGTTACCACCCTGCACATCTTTGTATCCAGGATTATAATACTCTTGAAATCCACTTTTTCATATCACACCTTATGTTTAGCTCTCATTAAAATCAAACTGCCTAAACAAAACAAGACGACGCTTCATAATCACCCCTCGCATGTCATAAGCTTCAAAATAATTACTTGACATTTTCAGATCTGAAGAGGGTAAATGAAGCACCGCTATGTTCTGTATATGACCCGCTATTGCTAATTAGCTAATGACAAAGTGGGCGAGTGAGATTTTCATATTAATAAACAGATTCGGTTAGCAACGGGATGCGCGATTCAAGAGCTAGCAGGCTAATCTTCTTAATGTGACATAACTGTAGCGCGGTTATGATAATGCATGTTCTGTGTATGAAAGGGCTGGGGATAGAAAGGCATAAGTGACACTCAGGTATTTTAATGGGGCAAGATCACACAAGAGTAAAAGCCTCATGTAATCAGCTATAGTTCACCATTAAAGGGCAAATATTATACTGTTTTCTGATCTGTGGTCCTCATCGAAAACATATCTTGAGTTTTGCTTCACTCACACGTTTAACACACAAACCCTGCATATTTAGTTCTTCTCTCAAATACAGGAAGTGCTCCACTGCGTTTTAAACTCCACACACCTTCACTAGAACCATTTGGATAATTTCAGCCCTAGAACTTCCAATCTGTATTTAACTAAAGGTAAAAGGTAGCTGTTAACTTGAAAACTACCACTTCATGACATCACAAGGTGGAACAGAGCATGTTGAGCTTTGGAGATGTAGACAAACTAATAATAAAAGGTTACTCAAGCATGTGTGAATGAAACATGTTTTTATGCATGTATATGTCTTGCATATATACGTACACAGCTCGCATGGGCTTAAATGGGAAATGGTCACATTTTTATATCGCGTTTTTCCACCTCCAAGGCCCTCACACTCATACACTAGTGTACACAGACAGCCGCCAACCAGTGGGACAGTGGGTCAGGCCTCCCGCTCCTCCTACAGCCATACGTGTTGTCCCTGCTGCTGAGCCCAGTTTCTGTGTGCAAGCTTTGAAACGACAGACCTCTCCTGCGATTGGTGCATTGCTCACAAGCTGGCACCTGATTGGCTGCTGGGCCCTACGTGCTGATTGGTACGATGTCCTAGAGCCTGGCAACTCCTGGGACTTACCTACAGCTGCCACACCTTAAACAGGACCCGCCCCCTGCCACTCCCGGCTGCAGGATTCTATCAGTGAACAGCAGCCCCCTTTTGTGACTGTTGTGACTTTGTAAATTGAGACACTCGTTGTCCTTCGACTAGTTCTGAGACTGGTTTGTTTTGTGTGATTGTAATTTCTGTACTTTTGTTTTGTTAGCTGTATTACTTTAAGTTGTACGTTGAACTACTCTGTTTAGAGGCTCTTTTTTGTTACTTTTTACTTTAAAATTCCTTTTAAATAACTTACAACTTTAGTTTCACAATTTTCCATCATTGTTTGTTGCTTCCTCTGCCCTTAGCTGAGCTGGGTTGTAACACTGACCCCTCTGCCAATGCTGTTTTTTATGTCGAGAGCAGGATTTGAACCACCAACCTCTGGATCAGTAGATGAGCACTACCAACTGAGCTACTGTCACCCCACATGAGGCTGACAACAAACAGATGTTTACAGACTGCTCTCACAAATTACGGAATTACGTCTTTGTAAGAGAGGTTATGTATTTAATTATTTCATATTTTATACTTTTTTTATTATATTTGAGTGCAATTTTCTCACTGTATTGACTTATAAAGTTTGAAATAATAAAAAAAATATATATATGAAGATCAGACATAAATAAATCATTTGTAATCAAGGCCCAATAAAATAAGAAGTAAATCCATCCCCACCTGTCACATATCCTTTTGAACAGTGTAACTCTTGCAGGTGGATGTAGGACTTTATGTGGAAGTACCAGACCCAGTGCTGCAGAGGACACTGACATTTGCGAGCGCCTGACCCATTGATCACCTTTGCCAATATCCGGAAATGTCAACAGAATAAGTCGAGTGTAAACTAATTGGGCGTCCTCTCCAGGAGCCGGGATCACAAAGCACAACTTTAAATATTAGCTACAGAGCGCTTTACGTGGAATGTTAAAAGGACTCTGAGGAGACTTTGGATCAAATAAGGAACCTCTACTCAGACTATATAAAGAGGGAGTGTGACGTCACACATAGCGTTCAGCTCCTGTCAAATAAAGCTCATCGAGGCTAGCAGTTCCCAGTTATGGGAAGAATTTGGAGCGGAGTTCCTTATTTGGAATTCCGACTGCAAGTATAATAGTAACCAAAGAGCCAATCCAGAGCGACGCCACAACCAAAGAGCCAATTCAGAGCGAAACTTTTGACTGGTAATGTATGTTATTCTGCAGTATATGCAAATAACCAGCAGATGGGCCGAGCCATGTTTGATAGAAGTGGTCGAAATGAGTTTCCTCCGCAGGGTGGCTGGGCGCTCCCAGCGAGGAGGCCCCGGGGACCATGTTGTCATGTCTCTCGGCTGACCTGAGAACGCCTCGGGATTCCCCCTGAAGAGCTGGAGGAGGTGTGTGGAAAGGGAAGTTTGGGCCACCCTGCTCAGACTGCTGCCTCCAAGACCCAGCCCCGGATATAGAGGAAGAAAATGATGATGATGATGATGATGATGGCCCGAGCCCCACCAGCTGTTCTACTATTACTTTTTAAACTTTCAACTTCTTCAAATCTTTCACTGTTGGCATATATACACTTACCTGACCTATTTATTTATTTTGCTATATTTCAGTCCTTTCTAATATTTAAATTATAAGTTTTCAAAACAGCATGCCATGTTCATCACAGCTGACGTCGACTGGGTGAGCCATGTAACTGATAGTTTAGTGGATACCATCAACTGTATAAAGAAGTGGACTAAGTGAGTGTGACGTCACCCATCAAAATGGCGCTCACTGAGGTTAGCAGTTATAGGGGCCAATTTGGAGCTGAGTTTCATATTTGGAATTCTGACCACGAGTATCACAGCAACCAAAGAGCCAATGCGAAGCGAGGCTGTTGAAGGTAACGCCCCTTCCCGCCCACACCACTGGTTTGGCAGGGAGCGGGCGCTTAGCAACGCTGTCAGTCAAGCCTGTTGCTAATGCTAGCCGGCGTGACCTTGGGGAAAGAGGGCAGCTCACTGGTCTGCTATTAATGTTCATGTCTTGATTTACAGACAAAATAGCCAAATAAAAACAGACGGATCATGTAACGCGAATTAATATGAACATTTTAAGACCGAAATGACGAGCCTGACAGCAGCAGTTACAGAGAGAGGCGACAGTTTTTCAATAGAAAGTGAATTGGAGCCAGACTTGATGGAGCTGGAAGTGTCTATGGTGGATACACACGCCCCTGAATCCCAGGGTCTCTGGTTCAAGTCCCGAATCTACTTTGAAAGTGTCGCTATGTCCATTTACTCACCAATGTCACTGTATCTAGTTTACTTTTTTCCCTGTTTTTGTCTGTGTAATCTCTGGACACAAGTTTTAAGAGTGAATACGTTTCACCGCTCATCCAAGTAACTTCTTCGGTTCTGATAAAGATCTGTTAATTTACTGCCTTATATCTGTCTGAAGGGAGGAGCTAACTACATTGAAACTACACCCTAGTTGTTTACAGTAATGAGGATGTGGATTGAACTACCTTAAGGTGTGAACTGTCACCCGGGTCATATTTTCCGTAATTGTTCCTGCCACTAATGAGTCACCTAGCTCCTATTAGCACACTATGGCTAACCCTGTCGTTCTGTACTGTTTTAATTTGGGTCTGAGGATGAAGAGTCCTCACTTCTGTTCAGAGATGGATTGTGTGTGTGTTTTTTTTTTTTTTTAATGATTATTAATTGCAAATACTACGCAGCTCTTTTCTGTTTTGTCAAATACCATCACTAAAATAAATGTACCGTATTTTGTCTTTTCACACGTTTCAGCTCCCAGTTCGGTGGTATTCTGAGGACTTTTCACAATTCAAAAGATAGGATATTTTGTTTTAAATTGTTAATCGCTATGGCAGCGGTCCTGATGTTTCATCATTCCGAAACCAATTAATGGTTACTATTAGATAATTCATATTTTTAATGACATCTTGAAGCAACTAGAGTAAGCCTTTGGTCATTTGGTCGGTTAATCGATCGACGGTGTCTTAGTCAACCAAAACTTGTGTTAGTCAATGAATTATTTTAGTTAAATTATAAGGATTTAAATGGGACAACAACAGAAAGGAGAATGTATGGTGTGAATTAGCTGAAGATTTGGGACTTGAACCGTGAGTTTAATCTGTCCATTTGCATATAAATACACTGCCTTCTATTACTTTTCTGTACAAGTCGTTTCTGCATGAACTCCTGTGCAGGTATAGAGTCTTGTAAGTGCAGTTAGAGTCAGATACAGTGGTGGAAGAAGTACTCAATTTTGTGACTTCAGTAAAAGTACAGATACTGGTGCAAAAAAAAATACTCAAATACAAGTAAAAGTATCACATGGAAAAATCTACTTAAGTAAAAGTATTGAAGTACCCCTTTAAAAATGTACTTAAAAAGCCAAAAGTAAAAGTATTTTGAGGTCTTATAAGGCTCCAAATGCAGTGATTTTGATAAAGATTTGCGCTGATTTTTGTTCAACAGAAACAATTGAATTAGTCTTTTTTTTTTTACCTGTTTTAATTTTTTTATATTTTTGTTTGCTCAAATTCTAAACATAAAAAAATAAAATAAACAACCTCTACTCATAAAAATAAACCCATAACCTTTTCATCAGGTCTCAGACAATAATGAAAAATACTTTTACTTTTCAGTCCCGCTCAAAATGTAGTGGAGTAGAAAGTACAGATACTGCTCTCATCAGTCCCGCTCAAAATGTAGTGGAGTAGAAAGTACAGATACCTGCTCTCACTTAGGGAGCGGGCGCTTAGCAACGCTGTCAATCAAACCTGTTGCTAACACTAGCGGGAGCAACCTTGGGGAAAGAACGCAGCTGATTTGTCTGTTATTTTTAACTATAGTGAAATAAAAATACCAGGATTACGTAGAGCGGATCAATATGAACATTTTAAGACCAAAATGACAAGTCTGACAGCAGCAGTTACAGAGCGAGGGGCGACAGTTTTCTGATATAAAGTGAATCGGAGCCAGAGTCGATGGAGCCGGAAGCGCAGCCCGTGATCACGTCCTATTGGGAACGCGGCGGCTAGCGGGTTAGCTATGTCCATTTGTATATACAGTCTACGGTACAGATACCTAAAATGTATAATTAAGTATAGTACTTTTACTTCGTTACATTCCACCCCTGGTCAGATGGTCAGATCATCATCGTTTTGCCACGGTCCCTTTCCTCTTACAAGAACAGATTTCTGGCTTTTACAGTGACACCAGTTTCCATAAAAAGTCGTATTTGCAACCTCTCCGTGTTGTGTTGTGAGCAGATGAAAACACTGCAGGTTGGATGTCAGGCCTTGGAGAGCCGCACATTAATTACACAGCGCCGTCACCAGCCTCCCTCACTGAACCGCCTTTTATCTGTTTAAATGTCACTTTCTGCACACAAGCACTAATGCAGTTGTTACGTAAGGTTAGATAAAAGCTGGAGTTATTTATTTTTTTCTCTTATTTCTGGGATTGTAAAGATCAGGTGGAAATATAGAGAGAAGGAATCTATACATACTGTAGGCTTAAGGTGGACTCCGTTACGATTCAGAGGAGCCGAGTTTGATTCAAAACATCATCAGTTTCAGTCTCTCCGCGCATCATAGTTTTGCCACGATACGACACTTTAAAACTTGATTTCAGTTCGATGAAGATGATGATGAAGGATTTTAGGATTTAGGATTCTACCAGTGCATAAGGTAAGTGAGGAATAACTTAAAATAAACCGGTTCTGTTTTTCACATTCTGACGCCGTCCCTTTAATCTGAGAATATCTGTCACACAAACTTAAAGAAAAGTGAAATAGTGAGAAAGGAGAACTGATGATGGAGGGAGTATGGCCTACAGAAAGATAAACGACAAGAGAAGAGAGTGATAATAGAGTGAAAACATGTGTCTGTGTGGGCCGCACCAGTAGAGCTGAAAATAAGACCCGGTAGAGAGCAGGGCTGAGGCAGAGGCCCATTTGGGAGGACACACTCGTCTGTCTGTTCTCTAAAGAAGTCTCCTTGTACGGACAGGGCCGCTGGGAACGCTGGCATCTTTAAAGGGCATTCTCTCGCTCTCTCCCTCTGATTTCTCACCTCTGTTTCTCTCTCTCTCTTCCTCTCTTTCTCTAACTTTCTGCTCTCTGACCTATCTCTCTTTTTCTCTTCTCCCTTTCTCTTTCCTACCTCCATCTTTTTCTCTCTTCCCTTTCTCTCTCTATTTCTATCCCTCTTCTGTCTCTCTCACCTCTGTATTCCTCTCTCTCTCTCTCTCTCTCTAACTTGCTCTCTGACCTATCATTCTTTCTCTTTTCCCCCTTTCTCTTTCCTCTCTCTCTATTTCTGTCCCCCTTCTGTCTCTCTCTTTCTGCTCTCTCACTCTCTCTTCTGTCTCTATCCATTTCAATCTCCCTCTCTCCCTTTCCCCTCTTTACCTCCATCTACCTTGCTCTCCAATTCTCCTTCTCTCTCTCTTTGCCTCTCTGTCTCTCCACCACTCTCTCTTGCTCTCTCTCTCTAACTCTCCACTCTCCCTCCCTTTTACGCAATCATCCCCCCTCTCTCTTTTACTCACCCTCTTTCCTGTAGCTGTCTCACCACTCCCTCACTCTTTCTATCTCTCTCTCTCTCAAACTCACATCTTTCTCCCTGTTTCTGTCCTCTCTCTCTCCCTCCCTCCTTCTCTTTTTCTCTCTTATCTTTCTCTCTCTCTTTCTACCCCCCTGCTGTTTTTCTCTCTCTTTCTGCTGTCTCACTTTGTCTTCCCTGTCTCTCTATCCATTTGTCTCTTTGTCTTTCCTTCTCTGCCTTTGTCTCTCTCTCTTCACTGCTCTCTCTTTCCATCTTTCCCTCTCAGTCTCTCTCCAACTCTCCACTCTCTCCCTCCCTCTTACGCAATCATCCCCCCTCTCTCTTTCACTCACCCTCTTTCCCCTTGTTGTCTCATCCACCCTCACTCCCTTTGTATATCTCCCTCTCTGTATCTCTCAAACTCTCTCTTCCTCTCTCTATTTTGATTTCCCTCTCACTCTCTCCCCCTTTTTTCTCTCTCTCACCTTTTTTTCTTTTGTAAGCTCTTTCTCTCATCTCCCTCTGTTCCCCCCTCCCTGTCTTTCTTCCCTCTATCTCTCCTTGAGCTATGCCAGTGGTGAGGCCATTAGGGAACCATGGAGAGGAGAGAGAGGAACAGACCAAAGCCCAGTGAAGTCCAACAGAGCTCAGGGGTAGGACAGTGTAAAAAGGGCACACGAAAAAGTAGAAAGTCCAAAAATCTCTCTATCTCTCTATCTCTGTCTATGTAATGCCTCTTTAAATCCTACTTTCTGCATCTCACTCTCAGTAACACTCTGCATGTGTAAGTGTTACAGACGGCGACACTCATTTCCGCGGTGGATGAGGGTGATGTAAGTGTCTTGCCTAATGACCCAACTCCCTTTCAAAATAAGGAACCACCAACCTCATGATAGGCCTGTACGGAGACACTTTTCACCCTGACTAAGTGCATCATTTTGTTAATGACTTTGTTAGCTCGTTAGCTGGCTTGTTAGTCAGACAGTTAGCTAGTTAGTGTCACTGCCCGATTTGGCTCCCAGTCCAATTTGGCACCTTTTTGATTTAAGTCGTTTAAGTCTTTTAAACATAGCAAAAGAAAAAAAAGAAAAAAAACAGATATTGTTTAAACATATTTATTATGCTATAAATATATTTAAGCTCCGCCAAAGTTTGACAGTTTCACAGAGAGTTTATTTTTAGAAACAGAAACAGAAATGTACTTGACTCTGAAGTGAAGTTAGCAATTTTACTTATGAAACCACTTTACTCAGCTCTGCTCTGTTTAAATACATCATGTTTACAGACTTTGAGCAAGTATGTATCAGTAAAACTGTTTGTATTTGATCAAGAGAATCTGAAAAATGAGATTTGTCCAAATTATGGTTACTATAGCAACTTCAGCGCTTGCGGGAACATATCTGGACATGTGCAGTTTGAAAAATTGTGCCAAATTGGGTAAGGTTCCAAATCGGGCAATGAAGGTTTGTTGGCTAGTTAGTCAGTTAGCTAGCTAGTCAGTTAGCTAGTTAGTCCATTAGTTAGTTAGTCAGTTAGCTAGTTAGTCTGCTAGCTAGTTAGTCAGTTAGCTAGTTAGTCCATTAGTTAGTTAGTCAGTTTGCTAGCTAATTAGTCTGTTAGCTAGTTAGTCACTTAGCTAGTTAGTCAGTTAGCTAGTTAGTCAGTTAGCTGGTTAGTCCATTAGTTAGTTAGTCAGTTAGCTAATTAGTCAGTTAGCTAGTTAGTCTGCTAGCTAGTCAGTCTTTTAGCTAGTTAGTCACTTAGCTAGTTAGTCACTTAGCTAGCTAGTCAGTTAGCTAGTTAGTCCATTAGTTAGCTAGTCAGTAGCTAGTTAGTCTGCTAGCTAGTTAGCCTGTTAGCTAGTTAGTCAGTTAACTAGTTAGTCAGTTAGCTAGTTAGTCACTTAGCTAGTTAGTCACTTAGCTAGTTAGTCCATTAGTTAGTTAGTCAGTTAGCCAGTTAGTCAGTTAGCTAGTTAGTCAGTTAGCTAGTTAGTCTGTTAGTTAGTTAGTCACTTAGCTAGTTAGTCAGTTTGTCATTCATTCATTCATTAGGCCTACTTTGTATTTTGCAGGGAGAACTTCTGGCTACCATTCAAAATGTCCCTGTATCACTCCATGTAAAAATCACTTGTTAGCACTGTTGTATATGGCCCACTCAGCACAATGATAAACAAATACACATATGTGTGAACATATGTGTTCTGTCAGCTGTATGATATGAATATATTTAAGCTCAAACTTTGATTTTATTCTTAGAAATAGAAACAAAAAAGGTTGGTTTTGGCCATTATCATCAAAGTTAACTTTTTTACTTATGAAGCCAGAATTTACTGTGCTTTGCTCTGTTTAAATACATCATGTTTACAGACTTTGAGCAAGTATTTATCAGTAAAACTGTTTATATTCCAAGAGTAAATTTGATCAAAAGAATCCCAAAAATGAGATTTGTCCAAGTTATGGTTACTATAGCAACTTCAGCGATTGCGCCAATGTATCTGGACATGTGCAGTTTGAAAAATGGTGCCAGATTGGGTAAGGTTCCAAATCAGGCAATGAAAGTTAGCTTAGTTAGTCAGTTAGCAACTAGACAGTCAGTTAGTCCGTTAGCTAGTTAGTCTATTAGTTCTTTAGTTAGTTAGTCAGTTAGGTAGGTAGTTAACTAGCTAGTTAGTCCGGTAGCTAGTTAGTTAGTTAGCTAGTTAGTCACTTAGTTCATTAGTTAGTTAGTCAGTTAGCTAGTTAGTCCAGTAGCTAGTTAGTTAGTTAGTTAGCTAGTTAGTCAGTTAGCTAGTTGGTCAGTTAGCTAGTTAGTCAGTTAGTCATTCATTCATTAGGTCTACTTTGTATGTTGCAGGGAGAACTTCTGGCTACCATTCGAAACCTCCCTATGCCACTCCATGTAAAAATCACTTGTTAGAGCTGTTGTGTATGGCCCACTCAGCACAATGATAAAAGGCCTTAGAGCCCTGCAGGACGGCGCCTCAATGCAGTGAAAACAATTAGAGCGCACACGTTCCATTGGAGATCGATGAATACAACACATTCATTGTGTTAATTGACTGGGGTGTGAGCAGCCCGGCTCCATTAATGCAATAAGGTGTAAATCAACTTAGAAAGGCCCAATACAAAAGACATGACCCCGGTCTGCTGTATGCGCTGATGTTACCAGACCACTCATGTGACATTACTCTAACTAGACTTAACTGTCCATTGTGGAAAACTCACTGCGTTTACTTGCAAGCCAGGAAAATCAGATAACTGGCCTAGTCCAATGGCTGTTATAATGTGTTTTCTCATTCAAAAACATACCTGGAGTTATGTTGTGTTTCATCCGCACATGTTTAACACACAAATCCTGCATATTTAGGCTATGTTCTTCTCCCAAACGGAAAACACTCACACACTTTTTAAACTCCACACATCTTCACTTGAATCATTTGGATAATTTCAGACCTGGAATCTCTACTAACAAGGTGGAACAGAGCATTTTGAGCTTTGGAGATGTAGGCAGACTAGGGTTAGACTAGGGTTACTCAAACACGTGTGAATGGAACAAAACACAACTCTCAACATTCTAACATGGCTTAAAGCTCCCAAGAATCCATTTCGCGTGATACGGGATGTTTAATCCGATTTCTCAAAATGCATGTAAACCCAGGAAGTGCGATTGAGTTCTCATGGTTCAAATCTCCCAGATCTCAATAACACATCTGGAGAAGTTGGTACGTAAACTGAGTCTCATTGCAAGTAACCGAGAAGTCCGATTACATATAGAAGTAGATTAGTAGGGGCTTCAACTGCATGAGATAAGTAACAGCCAGGGAAATATTACACGTGTTTGGTTGTTTGCTCACTCATTTAAGATCAGCAGTCATGACAAACAAGGTTTTGAGGAAAAAGACAATCTGGATTTGGTTGTTTAGCACACTCGAGTTCTCTGTGCATGTAAACGTAGTGACTAAGGTGAAGTGCAGAATATGGTAGAACGCTGTTTAACTGATGCAGATGTTTTGACCTGGTTTAAAGAGGACATTGGTACAAATTTGAAGTCATGTTTCTTGAAGTCAGCCCTGGCTACAAGTGGCTACAAGTAGGAAAGCACTTAAGGTGTCCAGAAAGAGGCTGTATCCAGAAGCTAATTTTATAAAGGTAATGTTCTAATTTTTATGCTTGGGATCTTTCTCTAGACCTTTGGGTAGTTACCGTAGACTGTATAAAGCAGAGCAGATTAAGGGAGTTTGACAGTCATCCATAGCGTTCTCCAGTGGCAGAGATAGCAATCTGGGGACCCTAGGCATGTTTGAGTTTTGGGCCCTTTATATTATCGTCTGTTTTTTCCCCATTGTTCTTCAGACGCACACATCTCGATTTATTTTAATTAGTAGACTGGAAACTTCAGTTTAGGATAAATTACATTTTTCTTTTGTCGATTACAGTTTACAGTAACAGGCCCACTCACAGAAATCAGTTTGGTCAGATTAATAGCTTAATAATTATAAAATGCATGATTACTTTTTCTATGGAAGCCCTGTGACCAAAGGGCACAGTAGACCTGGCTTGTCATGTTTAAACCATGTTTTAATCCAGGCCTATTTAATGACTTTTTCATATTGAGTCATAGAGATCTAAATTCTGATGCAAAACCAGGACAAATTTGCTACAGACAATTTATACTTCATAAAGAATGTGGACTTTGAACTAGCTCTGAGATAAAACAAGAAGCACTTAGGCCAGATATGAGGACCCTGCTATGAAATAAACTCTCAGTCACTGAGATTTTCACCCTGCAGTTTCCATCCTTAACTGGGGAAGGAGATTGTGTGCATCTGAGTAAATAACACCTTGTTACAGACGCATGTAGCTAATTTCAATATCAATATACGCCAACTGTCTGATGTTGTGCTAAACATTTTAAATGTGCTTTTGCATTTGCTCCGTTTATTTCCTCTTCAGTCGCACTTGTGCTGAACAGAGGAGTCTGAGGAGTGTGTGTGTGTGTGTGTGTGTGTGTGTGTGTGTGCCCCACGCTGCTCACAAAGCTGCTGCTGCTGCATGTAAGACGCACGGAGAGAGGGGAAAGTCACATCCAAATGAATGAGCTCAAATCTGTCTGAGTGCTGAAAGTTCGGTGTAGGGCAGATTAAATATCAAATAGTACATAACCCGACTCAGAAATTAATTATATTAAGTGGCTTAAGTGATGGTTTCAGTCTAGACTTATGTTTTCAGTGGGACTGCTTTTCTGTGCGCAAGGTTCGACAGCTTGTTGTCTCCCTGCCTCCGCTTTTATTAACAATTAATTAGCACAAACAACGATATTTTGTGGGTGATTAAAACACATTCACGTATCATGTTTGTCTAAAAGTGTAAAAGTGGACCAGAACACTGATTCTGTGAACAGACTTTACTTAAGTGAAAAGTACAGACAAGAGAGATACCTCTGCCTCCCTCACCACAACGATATCCTCCAAAGAGCAAGGAAAAGCACCATTTCTCTCAGAAAAAGTCCACTTGGAACAGTTCAGTAGTTCGATGCATGTACATTTTGTAAACATCTTTGAGACTAACGCAGCGACAACAGGACCCTCCCACTCGGTCCATTCTAACGTGAAAGGGGGTAGTGCTAAGGGGGGAGTGCTTTGACAGATAAAATGGCTTTGACAAACAGATACTATTTTCTTGGTATTTTCTTGTTTAAAAGTAAACTACTCTCATTTATTGTCATACTGAGAGACCATCAAATGGGTCTGATGACTAGGCCATTGGTGGCCCTGAAGGGTAATTAATTGGGGGCTCCTCCAGAGTAGGGAGCCCTAGATGTCTACATACTCTTGCCCAATGGTAGCGTCACCACTGGCATTCACTTGCAACCAAATGGATGCAATCGAAGCTAGCAGTTATAACAACAAGCTCTTGATCTGTCACCAGATCAAGAGCGAGGCTGTTAAAGGGACATGCCCTCTCCCGTCCCACCACTGGAATGGCAGGTGACCGGCGCTTAGCAATGCTGTCATTCAAACCCATTGCTGACGCTAGCAGGAGAAACCTCTGTTATTAATGTTCATATCTCAATTTATAGACAATATCAGGATCATATGGAGCGGGTAATATGAACATTTAAAGGCCAGAATGAGAAGTCTGACAGCAGCAGTCACAGAGAAAGGGGCTGCCATTTTTAATAGAAGCCAATTGGAACCAAAGCTTGAAGGAACCACTTCGTGCCAAGGCTCACTTCCTATTTAGAACGTGGCAGATAGCGGGTTAGCCATGTCCATTTATAGGTAGATACAGTCTAGGGTAGTTCCATGGTCAGGAGTACCTAGCTGGAGGATTACTTCAGCAACGAAGACAGTAATATTCCTGAGTAACTGAAGTTGCAGGATGTCTGAAAGTAAATGGATTTGTCGGCTAATGGCAAAATAATTTCATAAAGTATCCGTTTTGCTTCACTTTATGAAATATAACGAATGATGTTCCTGCTAAGTAAGAGTCTTGTCCTACGCACAAGTGTTTCAGGCTAATGTTAAACTTAATGGAGCGCAGAAAAACAGGACGAGTTTGGGGAGGTTACATGGGGACAACAAGTATGAAAGTCCATATATTAGACAGGCTTTTTTGTCTTATGAAATATACAGAGGACTGCATTTGGATGGAAAAAATGTATTGAGGAAAATTAAACTCAACAGTGTATGTGTGTGTGTGTATATATTTACACACACATACAAGGAAATCTATACAACCCAAGTACAAACTGAATGCCTTACCGAAATCTGAGTCGTAGAAGAGCACAAACTTCTGCCAGCTGTACTCAGACACCACCTGCATGATGACCTCGTTGAGATAGACCGGAGGGCGGACCATGAGCGTGTAGTCGTCTGCCCCGGGGAGGCGGCTGGTGGGCGGGCAGGCGGAGCGCGGAGAACCCCCTGGAGAGCGCTGGATGAACAGGTGAGGGATGTGCATGGCATCTGCTAAGGTCTGCAGACTGCCAGCCGACATGCAGCCGATGGAGCTCACCAGGGCCAGGATCCCACGGTTCATCAGCTCACAGGCTAAAGGGGACAGGGGAGAGGGGGGTTAACGGTGGAACAAGAGTTTGCCAAAAACTTTCATTAAAAAATATGAATAAAAATCATCATCATCACCATAATCTGTGCCATTGGCCCCTCCAACCATGCCCAACATTCAAATACCACTTTCATACTAGGCAAGGTGGGTGAAGTGTCTTGCCTAAGGACACAACAACAGAACTTGGTAACTTGGAACTTGAAAATCAGTACTTGGCATTACCATTACCACTTTTAAAGGTCCTGGGTAAATGGTCACATTTTTACATCGCTTTTCCACCTTCAAGGCACTCAAAGCCCTTTACATCAAGGAACCGCTCACTCACCCACCCTCACAACCCACTCACACACACACATTCACACACTACTGTACGCAGACACAGGGTTAAGTGCCTTGCCCAAGGACACAACAACAGCATTCATGTGTGGAACCTAAAATCGCACTGCTAACCTGTGGGTCACTGGATCTGACCGCTTTACCGATGATGTTTATGTTAAGAGTGGGATTCGAACCGCCAACCTTCGAACAAACACTACCAATCGAGCTGCTGTAGCCCCAACACTTTATAATAACTACACCTAATGACCCTTAACGAAGCATGACGAAAGACTTAATTCATAATGAACAAATCGTTTATTAAGAATGACTCAGGCTTAGTAACTACTTAAATAAAACTCTAACCCCAATTCCTAAACTTAACGTAACCTAAACTATTTGTATATAAGTCTTTCTTCATGCTTAAGGTGTTGTTTTTATAAAGTGTTACCAGGTCAGTCTCTATCTGAAGCATGAGCAAAGACCATATTTCATTGCCATTCAGTCCCCTTTCGCAACAGTCTGATGTTGAACCATGACAAAGAAACAACTGTCTGGAATAGTCACAGGGAGTTGTTTCTTCCACGTGGTTCTCGTCCAACAACATCTCTGATTGGATAAATAGTCTCTCCCAGTCAACTGTGTCCTTATAGGTCTCATCCAACATAATGTAAGGAATGAAGATAACTGAAAATGGGACAGCATGACTAGGACTGACTTGAGTTGTTTAAAAATGACTTGTTTAAAATGTATTTACACAGTGACAGTTACTGACACAATGGCGTCACAAAGGCGATCTAAAATAAAGTCAAAACAACTCAATTATTAAGGTAAATGGTTACATTTTTATATAACGCTTTTACACCAGTTTACACAGACACTGGGGGCAAGGTGGGTTAAGTGTCTTGCCCAAGGACGCAACAACATTATTCATTTGTGGGAGCTGGAATCACACCACCAACCTGTGGGTCAGTGGATCTGACTGCTCTACCAATGATGTTTATATCGAGAGCGGGATTCGAACCTCCAAGCTTCGGACAGTGGACAAACGCTGCTACAGCTACTGTCGTCCCTGTTATTTTACTTTCAATTAAAATAATCTTAACTTAAATCAGGTGTAAATGAGGCCAGAAAAGGGTCAAACCAGGTCTTTGATAATCATTCCCTTGGATTAAAAGTACTTAATTATGAACAACACTTAATTATGTCTAAAGCACATCTCTATAATGAAGACTACCATGGTAACCACACAGTTTGAGATCCAGGTAATTAACATGAACCATTTATCATTCACAAATATATGACTTATGCCCATTATGAGTGAGCCCCATCACTTAAACAAAAGCCATTTATCACAGTTAGACCCAATCTTATATTCATGAACTGGAGACAAGTTTTAATGGCGGCTCCTTAACCTTCTCTGTTACAGCTCCCTGCAGCACTCCCAAACACTTTTTAGCCAAATGACTCCTCTATTAAATAAGTCTTTATGAACTATTTGATGAATACAATACCAGTGGCTATTTTATGAAGCAAAAGTCCAGGGCTGCACACTCGAAATAGAAACTTAAAACTGTTTACACTTTTACAACACTTTTCTACCTCCAAAAGGCACTCACCCATTGGCAGTCGCATTCAAAGATTAGAACCTGTAATGCGTAATGGCCACACACAATGGATGTAATGTAGGTGAAGTGTCTTGCCCAGAGAAACAATTCACAGCCTGTTAGCTTGGCTTCATGTAAAAGCATTGTGCAGGTGTGATTATAGACTGTATATATAACTGGACATAGCTAACCCGCTAGCCACTACGTTCCAAATAGGAAGTGAGAATGGGAGCGCTTCAGGCTCTATTGACTCTGGCTTCAATTCACTTTCTATTGAAAAACTTTTGCCCTTTTCTCTATAACTGCAGCTGTCAGGCTCATCATTTTGGTCTTAAAATGTTCATATTAACCTGCTTTACATGATCCTCGTGATTTTATTCTACTATTGAGTACGGAAATCAAGATATGAACATTAATAACAGACAAATCAGACGTCCCCGAGGTCACTCCCGCTAGCGTTAGCAACATGTTTGATTGGCAACATTGCTTAGCGCCCGCTCCCTGCTAAAACAGCGCTGGGCTGGGAAGGGCCTCCGGATTGGCTTTTTGGTTGCCATGATACTCACGGTTGGAATTCCAAATATGGAACTCAGCTCCAAATTCGCCCATAACTCCTGGCCTCAACTAGCTTTATTTGGCTGGAGCCGAACGCTATGGGTGATGTCCCTTAGTCCACTTCATTATACAGGGTGTGATGTTCCATTGTGCCAATGTTCTCTGTTGGACGAGACACTTGTTTCTTGGTTATGGTGCAATGTTAGTGTAGCACTTATCCTATTAGGCAGAGGAAAACAAGCTACTGGACCAGTTATAGGTTCAAAGGAGTGATGAATGATATGTAAAAGAGCCACAGTCAAGTTAACTTTAAATGGAAAATCTGGCAAAGTTTTAACAAATTACTGGCACTTAGTTTATATAAGGCACCTTTAAAACACTTTTCAAATGAGTTGTGTAACTGTAAGTTTACACCATATGTCCCTTTAAGTTTACAAAATTGTCATAAATCCAAATAAAACAGTATTGATTGCAAAGAAAAATGAAACAGCTTTTCCTAAATGTCCATTAGCTTAGCAAATCCTTTCAATGTCCTTTAGCAACGTGTCCCATTGGTACAAGTGCTCCTTTCATGTCTGTGGGTTCCACAAAGGAAAAAGCGTCTACCTCCTATCACAATCTCGGCAGTGAGTTTGTAGGTATAGAGAAAGACCAAGTGGTGCTCTACTGGAGTCCTTTGTACCGCGCTCCCTGGGTAGGCTCGCCATCCGTACCTCAGTGGGAAGTTCAGAATCCACAACCTTCTCCCAACTTCTCCCAGGGGGAACAAAACCTGGCCCGCAGGACAAGTAACAGTAAAAAATAAAACTACACTAAACGAAAGCTGAGCCGTCTTACGTGGCTACTTGACTGTATAAAAACTCAAAATGGCGGCTGCTCCACACTACTACAATTTAGCATGTTTTCACATGAAATATACCCAAAATACATTAAATAAAATGCAGTGAGGCTTAAACAGTATCAAATAAAACTACAGTCAACATAAATATGCTGTTTCCTGCCGTCTTCGGCAAGTTTAAATTATCTTAATTACCTGGTTTAACCATGGCAAAATGTACCTTACAAAAGCAGGAAGAATGTAACATAAAACTCACTGAAACTCTTCTCGTAATGGCTTAAACTCTTATTTGGCTCACACCCATACTTCAGTCTGGCTAGACAACAGGTTTGCACCGATATCTTTCAGTATTTCTCCATAGTTCTGCTAAAGGCTTCTCTGCTGTGCCTGCTAGTTTGCTCTGCTGTAACAGGCCTGGATAACAAAAAAAGTTTACAATAGTCTTTTTTAAAATACAATAATAAAAGCCACGAATTACTTTTGCAAGTTACATTTATATTATTATTATTATATGTTGTTTTTAGCTATTTTAATTATGTTTTAATAAACTTATTTATTAGTATTTACTGACCCTTTTTCTATCATGAAATGCTGTTATTACTGAATCTATTTGTAATGGGGGTTACATTAGAGCTTCCCATGTGTTCCTAGCTCTCTCATGATTCAAAATTGAGTACAGGGCCTTTCTCCTTTTAAGGAACTGACACTATTTGAGTACATTTGAGCCCTGCATGGCATATCTTTGCACATGCACACTTTGAACAATGCACAATCAGCCGTCACATTACATATTTATGCATTATGTAAAAACCATTACAATGGCTTTTAATATACATTTTCTTAACACAAAAATGCAGACTTTTACCATTTAACACAAAAATAGTCAAATTTCTTCCTCTAAAGTTTGAACTCAATACTCCAAACATTTATTGACAGAGGATTGGCTGTAGACTTCTTCATTAAAAAGACCCAAGCTGATCGCTGACAGTTGGAAACGACTGAATCTTGATCTTGATTAAAATTGGATTAAATGCAAATCCCTGCACTACCGCATTATTAATTGCAAACTTAATTTACCCGATTCTAAAGAAAGGCAGAATTTCAAACCTCTGCGCTATCTCCCATCCTCTTCATTGAATTATATAACAGCTGCTAGTTGATACACTTTCTTTGCGTATTCTCTCCATCCTGTGTGGGCCTCAGGTGTTGTCAGGAACACCTCTGCCTCTCTCCTCTCATCCCTCTCCTCCCTCTCATCTCTCTCTCCTGTTATCTGCTTTCTTGTCCAAAACTGGCCCTCAGAGTACTTACCTTTCAGCTGCAATCGCTTCACATCCCCTCTTTCGCTCCCTCCCTTTCTCTTTCTCTCAGTGTTCTAGCCATTTTCAGTTGCCTCCTAGCGCGTTTGAATGTTGCATCTCATCTCTTCTTTTTATTGCAACCACCAACTCTTCCTCAGCCTTCTACCCACCGAATATTACCGTTCTTGTTTACGCTGATGGCGACGCAAACAGCTTTTTTTCTCTGTATGATTTCATGTCCTCCAAATATGGTCTTTTGCAATCTGCCGCGCAATTTTTAACATCGTAGTTTAGCCCCAGTCCGCAGGCATCTCCATAGCGCACTCCTCTTCTATTATTAACAAGCAAAAAGCTGATCTTGACTTTGTCCTTCAAGCTCATGGTTTCGGACAGTTTACAGTGGTGATATGGAACGTGCTATTCATTTAAACCATATGCGGTCTGGTAATGTGGACAGCAGCATGTTAGCTAGCTCACGCTGTCTCAAAGCTAACAGTCACTTTTATTAAAATCGGAAAATATAAAATAAACAACCTATTAAAATACTAATTCATTAAAATAAAGACTACCCGATTATTTTTATATGTAGAATAATACAGTTGTGGGTGTTGTTTTAATATTTATTATGCCTCAAAATTAGCATTAGCGTTAGCATTGAGACACGAACATCTCTTTTTTTCAAGTTTTGAAGTTGACAGCTACCTTTCACCTTTTGTTCAGTATTGATTGGCAATTCCAGAGCGGAAATTATCCAAATGATTCTAGTGAAGGTGTATGAAGTTTAAAAACACAGTGGAGCACTTCCTGTATTACCGTATGACATCACAAGGTTTCAGTCTGAGAGATGAACTCGGCCTAAACACGCAGGATTTGTGTGTTAAACATGTCGCGTCATGAATGAAACAAAATAAAATCCCAGTTATGTTTTTGATGAGAAAACAAGATTATGACATAGATCAGAAAAATAACATCTCCACGGAAACAAGAAGTAATGGTTCTACAGCCAGAATAGTTCCACTGTGCAACTTTAAGGGCATTTGCTTGAATGGTGGAAGCAGTGTGCACTAGCAACCTCTTCTGCAAATTCTATCATATTAAAAGCCATGTTTTCGCTGCTCACAGAAAACGTCTTTCAAACAACACACACTTGAGTAGATTTTGAGTAACTTCATAATAATAATAACGCAAATTAAAAAAGTGTGTGCAAAGCAAAAATAAATAACTTACAGCATCATTTAGCTGATCCACTTTAAAAGCCATTCATCTTTCCTGAATTATTTAGACTCACGCTAATAGCAGAATATCATTTAGAGGTAATAGCCAGAAACACAAAGCTCATCTGTAATTAATTGTCCAATGCGGTGGAGGGACAGTCTGGTCCTGTTTTAGTAATAGCTCGGAGGTTACTTGAGGCTCAGAGTTTGTCATGCTCTGAAGTTGATTAATGGGAGGATGCCGAAGCCTTTTTAATCTGGTCGGCCATTGTGTGACTCTGCAATTTGAAGAATCAATTAAAGCGTAACAGAATGCCACTAGGGCGTGCTAGCTCTAAAGATGCTACTTAGACGCGCTCATTATAAACCTGACCCGTGAGCGCGGCGTCTCAAAGTCTACAGGCGCTTTGACAAATCACGCACCTGTGGGATAAAAATAGGCCGTTCTTGATTGTTTAGTATAGAATAAAATAGTGTAATCATCATGTAGACAAGTAAGGCATTTTAAAGGTCCTATATTACACAAAAAATTGATTCTTGTGAGCTTTAAACCATGTTACAATGTTGTTACCTCCTCAAAAACACACCTGGAGTTGTGTTTTGTTTCATTTACATCTGTTTGAGTAATTCTTTAATCTTAGTTTGTCTACATCTCCAAAGCTCAAAATGCTCTGTTCCACCTTGTGATGTCATGAAGTGGTAGTTTTCAAGTTAACAGGTACCTTTTACTTTTAGTTCAGTAAAGATTGGAAGTTCCAGGGCTGAAATTATCCAAATGATTCTAGTGAAGCTGTATGGAGTTTAAAAACACAGTTGAGCACTTCCTGTATTACCACATGACATCACAAGGTGGAACAGAGTGTTTTCTGTTTGAGAGAAGAACTAAGTGTGTTAAACATGTGTGAATGAAACAAAACACAACCAGGTCTGTTTGTGATGAGGAAACAACATTAGAACAGAGATTGGAAAACAGTGTAATATGGGCCCTTTAACTGTTTAAAAAATACCCATATGACATAATAGTGGTCATCCAAATATTACAGGTGCATTATATGTAACTTATCTGGTGGAGGGTTCGCCATCTGCTCATTTCCATGGAGATGTTATCGCTTTGCCTGGAATGTTCCACCATATGGCATTAAAGAAAACATTTTGCGCTTGTGTCTGCTCTAGAGTTATAATCTATGACACCCGTGGATCATTATGTCATAATTTTCACCTTTTAAATTGCTATATTCATTTAAAACAACTTAATAAAAGAAACAGATCTGCTGACTTCTGCGTTAGAAAACTGTGGTGCCTAATGGGAGCTGACGTCACCGTAAACATGACCGCAACAAAGAGCCGTGGAGCTGTCGGCCGCTCCTATGGATAGCTGCAGATCCATAGATCCATGTGCACATCACACTAGCGAGTTGCAGATTTTTTTATTTTTTTTTTTATATCAAAATGACTAAGCGACGCTGCCAAATCCTACACGTATCACCGAAAATAAAATTGAAGAACGAAGTAAGTATGTCACAGTGGGCGTATGCCGGTGGCGATGAAAACGGGGTTTGATCACTCCAAAAACAACTTCCAGAGGGTAAATGAGAAGGAAACAACGATAACTATATGGTTGAAATATCTGAAAAGTTGATTTTGCATAATAGGTCTGCTTTAAACTTATCTATCTTGCATTTATTCAATTGCATATTTGAATTTTGATTGAAATACCTAGAAAGTCATGCATTCAGTGAACTGGGGGGACCTTCTTGCTTCCATGGATATATAGTCATGCGTGGGCAGTTTGCATGTGCTCTGAGTCCGAGTGTCTTGGTGGGTTTCCTTTGAGTGCTCGAGTTCTAAGAGGCCTAATATCTGAGAGCCTACTGAGAAAAAACAAAAACAAAACAAAAAACTGCAATATATGTGATAAATTATTCTTAAAAATAAATGTAACCTAGCAACAAATTTAGCCACAAGACCCATATTTTATGTCCTTAACACTGCGGTCATGCTAACTGCAGATTTAGCCGCATTAGCTTTTATCTAACTGTAGCATATTAGCTTAGCATCATCAAGGCTTTGGCTAATAGCTCGTCTGGCTAATCCTCTCCTTATTGAGGCACTTTGGAGACTTTGCCCTTCTCATCCTCCTCCCCTTACACAGCAGGAGGTGGGGGGGTCTGTGGTAAGGACTTAAAGGGGGTGTTGCATCGACCCAACCATAAATTACATCACTGTGTAGAAGGCAACATCTGAAAATGATCTGTGCAGGAAAATATGTCTGGACGTTTTGAGGAACACGGTTTTG